>PVKM010002025.1:0-69540 GCA_004027735.1 Carollia perspicillata | reverse complement strand
AAGCTTTGAAATGGCCAGTTTTCGCTTCCTCTAACTGTACATATTTTACATACATTTGGGGGCCTTTTAGTAACAGCATTCTGTTACTCTTAATTCGGAGATTTATTCTCCCGCTCAGTCTCCAACAAGAAGTGACACTGATTCTTCAGTAAGGTTTTCTGTCGCTTAGGCTGCCACTTCCTCTCCTGTACTCCTTCTACTCCACTGTCAAATCTTACCTGCCTTTCAAATCCATCTCCAGTGTCACCTCCTCCATGAAGTCAGTCTAGTTCTGTTTAAACCCATGAATCCCCACCCGGCACGGAGCTGGAATCCCATGGCATTTTCTTTAGGATACCATCGCATTCTACCACACGTGATCACCGGCGGGATAATTGTTTACTTCCCCCACCCCCATTAACTTATAAAGTTGTCCTCTGACACTTGAGACTGAAGACAATGGATAGCTTAAAAGAGGCATGATGTAATAAAACAGACAAGAGCTCTGCAGTGAGACCAACTTCACTTCGTCTGTAACAGACTCACCTTATGACCTTGGCAATGTTATGAGCCTGCACAGAGCCTGACTTCCTTAGCCATAAATTCTAACTATCATTACCTACCTCATGGGTAGGTGAAGGTCAAATGCAACCATGTTGTAACATCTCTCAAATGAACCTGGTTCCCTTCCTACTCTCGTCAGCATCGGTAGGCAGAAGGAGACAGTCAAGAGACTTGCTTCCGTCTTCCTGTTGCTGGACGACAGAGAAAGGACTCGACTCCTGCCAAGGATTCCTCTCCTTTGAAGACGAAGACATTCTGTTCCCATATTGCAATTTCTATTTCCAAAAACAACAACAAAAATCCTGTGACTTCTCTGAGAATGTTCTTGTCGTAATTGAGCAGATAGATGTAGTCTGTTGGAAAAGCCACTGGTTTTTGTTGGGGAGATGACAGACGATTTAGTAACAATTTGTGATTAAGATGTACATGTTCTAATCAGGAATTCTCTGTAGTTTTTCTTCTTCTAACATTTTTTTCTAACCCAGACATGCAGAACACATGCCTCTCTATTTCCTGGAGGGAGGGGACATACAATTGTTTATGCCCACCTAGGCAGCCTCCAGGCCCTCTTGCCCAGCCTGTCATGCACAACAGAGCTGTTTCTGGGACACCGTGCTCACCCTCCTCTGCTCTCTCAGCCCAGAATCCCATTCCAGGATCAACACAAGTCAATCTTTGCCATAAAGAGATACCTAATTTTTGCCTCCGCCATTTTAAATTATTTTTTAATCAATACAATTATAAATAAATGAATACAATAAATGACCATCAGAGGTATGTATCTCTAGTCTCATACAATTGTATGTGTGTCTCACTAAACATAGTTTCTATTGTATTATAAAGATATGTAAACTCAGCTTACCTCCCTTCTATCACTAAAAAAAATAAAATACTATATTGAGTACTAGCTATTCCCCCAAATACTTACCAAGCAACTTATAAGAGGCCACTCAGTAGATATTTGGTAAATATTTTTTCCACTTACAGGAATGAATGAATGTACAGGGAGGAATTAATGTATAGATGTGCTATTCAATCGGACAGTCAGTAGCCACATGTGGCTACTTAAATTTAAGTTAATTTAAATTAAATGAAAATGAAAATACAGCCCCTACCCACCCTAGCCCTATTTCAGGTGCTCAGTAGTCACCAGTGGCTAGTGACTAAAGTATCAAAAAGTAGAACTGTGAAATGCTTCATCATAACAGAAAGCTGTATTAGATGATCCTGGGTTGAATGAATGAATGAATGAATGAACGATGAATGAGTGAACAATCCATCAGGAGGCCTTCAAGCAAGGTCCCCTCCACCTCTCCATCCAGCTTCTAGCCCCGATTAGACTGTGTAATAGGAGTATTTTGCCTAATTTGGGGATCAGCTTCCCAGGGAAAGCTTCACAGCTTGGGTTATTTAAACAAGCTCGGCAAACAGTGAACAAACACATCGTGCAGGCGTGGCTGCTGCCTTTGCACAGACCGCCAGCCGCATGATGACAGGAGTGCTTTCCAGCTCTCATCTGTCTTACTCCCGTCTGTTATGTGAACAGAGCATGCCCAGCCAGAACCTGTCAGTCATCTCCATGAAGAGTTACTTCCGTCTTCTCTGGCCTTCCGGGAAGGTGAAGATGGATTTCAGGCAGATCAGCTTCCACGTGTCTTCCTGCACACAGGCTGCCTACAGCTCTTCTCAAATGCAGCAGCAATACATGTTTTAGGAATCACTCTTTTTTTTTTTTTTGTAATGCGTGAAGCTAATCATCTTGATTGTGACACAAAAAGTGTTTGCCTTGAATCTCCAGTGCTGGGTTCATCACTCAGCCTTGCTGTGAGTGCCGCACTCCTTGAAATGGTCATGGTGTTAAAACTGCATTTTGCAACTCAGCTCCATGATACACAGGGTATGAGCATCAGCACCTTTCACTTCGGGCTTCTGTCTGAGCCTGCATCATCTAGAAAACACAAGGGAAAACTCTCTTTGGGAGGTGTGAACACAGGGGTGAGAGGATGAAGGGGAGGGAGGGCAAAGACGCCTGGGAAGCCTGGTGAAGTCTTCATGATTCTGCTTCACCCCAAACCTTGAAGACGCAGCAGGTGGCTCCACATTTGCATTGACCGAGCACAAGGACTTGTCCAGGAAGAAAGCAGAGAATCTGTGCTTTGGAGTAGAGCATGGGAGAAAGGAAGAAAGGGGATCTATGACCCCAGCTCCTCCCCATCCCAATTCCCAGTGATCTGCTCACCCCATGGAGAGGCAGGCACCTCTCGAACCCCAGCATGCATCAGGCCCCAACAGCAGCAGCTCAAGATACCAGATATCAGCCCCGAATGAGTGCATCATCTGCGTCTGAAAGTAAATTGACTAGATGTGTGGACACAGCGGCCGGGCAGGCTCGGGGTGTCCAGTCGTCTTGGGCAGATCATGCAAAGCTGTTCCTGTAAGTGGATTCTGGGTGTTGGGGTGGGGAGAGTACTTCAGCAGGAAGGAGACATTCAGACGGTTGAGGAGACCCAAAGGAGCACATGATCGCTTGGTCCACTACAGCTTCTCTCCTTACACGCGTGCAGGATTCAACTTCAGGACGAGTGGAGGGTTCTGTAAACCAACTATCCCCTGACCATGTTCACACACAAGAAGCAGGGGCATGTCTTCCCACTCCAAATCAAAGCCTCCCCATGTGATCTGAAGGAATGTGGCAGCTAAGGGAACCCTCTTCAACGGAATTCTCAAGACTGGCTTTCGTGAGAGTTGGGAAGAATAATTCTGACTGGGGTGATCTGAGTGGCCTGGGAATCCAAACAGCTCTGTTAAGAGATGACAGGAACGAATGTGGGGAAGGAGAGGTGTCCCTCAGAGGCAGAGGCTGCAGTAATTTCAGCCGCCTGCTCCTGCTCCCTCCTGGGAGGACATCCTCTGGTCTTCCTAGGCGAGAAGTATAGGATAGGAAAAATATCTCTTTGATCTACAGTTGAATCCCAGATGCATTTCTACTAACTCATGGTCTTTAGGCAACTCCTTCCCCTCTGGGGGCCTCAATTCCCTCATCTGTAAAATAGTAATAATATGCATCTCACAGTGAGGTTGGAAGGGTTGATTACTCAACGTCTTCAAAGATCCTAACACATAGTAGGTTTGGTGGACAGACTCAGTTGGCCTTCATGATCTGTTCCTCCTAGTATTCATGTCCTTATGTCACTCACTCCTCGTGACTGTGGGTGTGACCTGAGACTTGCTTCTAACCAACAGAACATAACAAAAGTGATCATTTCACTCCCTTTACAACGTCCCATGAAATTGTAAGGGTTGTCATGCTGACTCTCTCCCCTGTTGGCTTTGAAGCAACAAGCTGCCATGTTGTGAGATGCCCTAAGGAGAGAGGCACATGGCAAGGATCCAGCAAGACACTGAATTCCTCAGCAGCAGTCTGCAAGGACTCGGGAGCTGCAAGCAACCATGTGAGCTTGGGAGGGGACACCCTCAGTCAAGCCTCAGATGAGCACACAGCCCTGGCCGACACCCAGTGGACAGCGTTATGGAGGGCCCAGCAGACCCACGCCCAGAGCCCTGGACCATAGACACCATGACTTAACAATTGTAAGCAACTCTAAGCTTCTAAGTTCCCGTGCAGCTGCGGATAGCTAATGCAGTAGTCTCCCCTGCATCCCCAGGTCCCTCATCTGTGATCTGGGCGTGACTAGGCTGTCACTGCACTGGGATGGTGAGTGTGAACAATGCCACAAAGACCATTCATTCTGTATTTATCCCTCCCTTTAAACATACCTACTGAAGATTCTTTTTCTTTTTACCTTTCTTCTTTCTACCGTTGGCCCTGATGGCTCAGATAACAATTTTTTAATTGCTGTCTTATATTCACTTTGCTTCATTTCTTAAGATGTACCTGCAATGTGCCATTATAAAACATTCTATTGCTTCTGGGTAATTCTCTAAGAGAGAAAAATAATGTTTCTTTTTAATTTTAAAGTTGTTATTCCCATCCCCCAACCCCTCCTTTGACAACCATCAGTTTCCTTTCTATAGTTCTTTTAAGCTGTAGAGGAATCTAAAAAGTATCTGTATGTGGGGCGGGGGGAGTTTGTGTGTGTGTTGTGTTTAAGAAGGGATGCAAAAACCTGCAATGTCATTTACACAATGAACTGTGCACAGTAGCCACTGGTCTTACCCTGAGTTATAACCAGTGACAAGGGCCAGTGTCTGTGCCCTAGGTTATGAGTAAAGCCACTGAGGGATGCCTGCTGTCCATGCTTGCCTGCTTTTGTTATTAGCATTCTAACCTTTGGCCAGTTCTCTCTACAATCACCCAGTTCCTTTCCTGGGGCTTGTAGACAAACTCCTGCTGTCAATTGCCATAGATGCTCTATTTCCACTGCTTTTCTGCAACAGTTGTTCAAGGAACCTGGACTTCCTCGTGCATTCTCCTCCAAACGCCCTCCACTTGACCACTGTGGTGGAGGGGCATCCCACTGGCCTGCTACTGTGGGTGGGAAGAAGGTCCAAGTTCTGTCTGAATGATTCTGCACTACTTCTTCCATGCCCCCCTTCCTGTGTGTGCTTACACGGCCTCACTTTCCCTCTCTACCTCGCTTCCCAATATCTCTTAAACTACAGGGTTAGAGAGAAATGTTTGCTCTTTCTTGCAACACCTCCCACATGGAGTGAAGAATCATTTTACTAGATGTGGCTTATGCCTATGCTTTGTACACTCAGAATGAGGTAATATTCTCCAGGTTGCTCACTTTTTTAGCTTGCAACCCAATAGTTTTCTTAGCTATAATTATGTCTAGTTAGGAACACAAGAAGAATCAAAGTTTCAGGTTAAGACTATAGTTTCCACGCAGTAAGAATCTCATTTTACTGAGGAGGATATTTGCACTTTCACAAGCCTTGGCTAGTAAATGAGAGAGATGCTTCAAGTTGGCCTCAGATCTCCAGCCCTAAATAGGCGCTGGACTCCTTACCATGTGTAGGTTCAATAAATTCTAGTATCATTTCTGTTCCTTATTCTTGCAATACAAATGGACCAATTTTTTATCCTGCACACACACAAAAAAATCTCAAAATGGAAGCCTGTGTTTTTACTTTTAGATGCCTCAAAATCATAGGTATCTTGATTGGTAAATTGCAAATTGGTTTTGGTAAGCCCTCCTAGATGTGCAAGACTGTGCAAAGAAGGAGCACACCCACCTGCCCCTCTCTAGAATCATGATGATGCCCCTGTCCTGCAGCAGCACACGAAGTGCCTCAGGTTGGACCCGGGCAGTGGCATCACACCTGCACCTCCACTCTTTGCTTTCTTCTTAGATCTCCTTCAGGGGATTTATATCAATATGTATTTCAAAAGATAAGAAACAACATTAAAAATGCTTACTATCTATAAATGTTTATATGCAATATTTCACTAGCTTTTAATAAAACTGCAGTTCTGTGTTCATAGAAAATTTCAAAATAGCCATTACTCCTTGTATCACAAGATCTCTGCTGCCACTTTCAATTTGTATTATTTTTAAAAAGCATACATGTCCCCAGTTCACTGACTTATTTGATAAAGCAACAGGGTGCATTTGCAAGCAGGCGGAGTCCTCAGTGAATGGGCCGGCCAGTGTCACAGGACCTCATGACCACGGCCATTTCTGTCCCATGGTTTCTGGGGTCACACACAGGGCACAGGGAGGTCAATCAGTGTCACTGGGGTCATTAGGAATGCTAACTGCCGGCACTTTCTAGGGCAAAAGATTAAGGATGGAGGAGGAAGGCATAAGGCTGAGTGCATATCATGGCCTGAAGCTGTGTGTCCACCAAATGACTCAGTCCTGCTCCGTATGGGAATGTCCCTTCATTAAAGCCAATAGAACCAACAGAGGCCCTCTGTCACCACACAGGGAAATTGTAAGGCAGTGAGTGGCCGCAGAACCAGCTCTCTTGCTGTGGGAAAAGATCAGCCCTGGCTGGAGTGGCTCAGTGGACTGAGCACAGGACTGCAAACCAAAAGGCTGCTGGTTTGATTCCCAGTCAGGGCACATGCCTGGGCTGCAGGCCAGGTCCCCAGTAGGGGGCGCACAAGAGGCAACCACACATGGATGTTTCTCTCCCTTCCTCCCTTCCCCTCTGTCTAAAAATAAAATAAATAAAATCTTTAAAAAAGAAAAAGAAAAAAAAGGTCACACATCTCCCTGAGAAAATCTCACAACCCAGCCAAGGCAGGAATGTGTCTGTCAGGAGCCTGTGAGGCTGCAGCCAAATCGTGCCCTCTGTGGGCCACAACAAGGCAGGTCAGGCCCTGCTTTTTCTCCATGAAGAAACCACAGCACACAGAGGACCACTTCCAAGGTCGTATAGCCAGTTCGGGGCACGATCAGATAGTGAAACGTGGGTCCCTGCCATTGAGATTAGACCCGTGATGACTGCCCCGGGTGTGGAAGGAAAGACTGAAGTAAGGAGTGGGCGCTAGCTACGTGACTGCAGCCATCAAGACCGTGGTCAGTTCCTGCTGAAATCTTTCCATCCCTCTCCTGGTTGAGAGAGAGCAATTTCCAAGTATATTAATGATTTACTGAGGAGGAGGGCAGGTGTCAGTTAGAAATTCATTCATCAGTGGGATTGCTGGTCCACTGGCAGTGTCAGGAACCCTGCATCGCCCACAGGCCTCCCTTGCAGGGCTGTTCAGTGAGCTCTGAGGGGCCTGTGGGTGGAGGAGGTGACTCGTAAATGCAGAAACTTGCTCTAAGGAAATGCAGTAACACCTCCACCACATCTTTAGCTTTGAGGGTATAATCACCATGAACTTCAGGGCGAGTTCTCCTTACAGGGGTCTAATGAGTCCTCGGGGCCCCAGAGCAACTATTCCTGAACGCCAAGTGGAGCTGAACAAGAACAGAGGGGAAATAGAACTTCCCAGAGGTTTTCCAGTCACTCGGTTATATATATATTCCTTTACGGGAAGTGCTTCCCAGGGTGGAGAGTAGGCCAAGGTTGTGTGTCTGACGTCATTTCCTGTTCCTACTAGCTTTTGGTCTGTGTTATTTTGAATCAGTCTGGATTTTGTTTTTCAGTGTGCTTCATCTCTCTTGCCCAACCAGGCAAGCCTGGTTATGAAATGGCAGTAACAACTTACAGATTTAAAAGCACTTTCGCAGACAGTATTGTGTGTGGTCCTTATAACGACCATGTGAAATACACATTTTCTCCAGTTTTCAAACAAGGATGTTGTCATTCAGAAAGTTTCAGCAACTAATTCAAGGTCACTGACTCATTTACTTAAAAACATATTGTGCTCCAGGCTGGACCTCTGACTCCAGCCCCAAGTGCTTGGCCGGAAACAATGATTCTGCTAATTGGGAGCCTCAGGTTCCCCTCCCCTGTAATGATGTGAGTTAGTTCTCATCCATCCTCTGTTGTGCATTTCAAATGCTCCATCATTTCACATTCGGCCCATTTCCAGTTTTCTTCTTTGGATAGGTGGGCCATGTGTCCGACTTAATTGACCACACTCTTTGCCAATGTGCCGTCCATCCAACATCAGTGAAGGTGTGTTGAGGGGGAGGGGTTGGGGAGAAGATGAAGAGGGTGAAGGAGGTCAGGTACACAGCAACGGAGGGAGACTAGGCTTCAGGTGGTGAGGTAGAGTACTCTGATGTCATACCACAGTGTTGTACACCTGAAGTTTACATGATGTTCTTAGCCAGTGTAACCCCAATAAATTTAACTTAAAAGCAAGAAGATGGAAAGCACTAAATCAAGCAGCTACCCCCACAGCTGCTCTCTTCAGAACCACACAACCCCTAACAAATGCTAGAATCCGGGGTCGCTCCAGCTGCTCGTGAGGAATGCATGACCCGAGGAGTCCTTAGGCACCGTTACTAAAGGAGCGTACCTGCCGCATCCTCCTAGGAAACAACCGGCAAGCCTCGGGAAAATGAGGTTTATATATTTTCTATGGCACAGCTCTGTCGTGGGTGTATAGCCTGGGAAAAAATTCTCTCACAGATCCATGAGGGACTATGGAATGTGAAGATGGTGACATAGTGGCAATCTGATGCCCACCAAGGACAGCAGGCAGGTAAAATGTGGCAGAGACACATCAGCATGTAATACGCCAGACTTGGAAACAGTAGCTCAAATTTCCATGTGAAGATCTTAGAAATTTGCAAAATAATGGAAAATAAAAATATATATATATTACCCCAAAACAGATCCTGGTAATACCAGAAGCAAGGGGAACAGTAAGATGTTAACACCAAGGCGCAATGGAAAATTATAAAAATATTTTAGGAATTTTTTTTAAAACAAAGTACTCTGTCACCACATTGTGATTATAATGGAGCAGTTATATCTACATTTACCTAGTGATCAACAAAATGAACAAATCTTGCCTTTTCTGAAAAGCGTCTTAGGAAAACTCCCAGAGCTCTAGATCCTGCTGCAGTCCTTCAGTCCTCCCAATGGCGACGCACCGTCTTCATTTTCAGCTGCTACCGTTTTGCCCTCTTTGTCTCCAGTCAGTGGTTGGTCTCGCCATTTTTTAGGGTGTTATTGATGGTTAGACAGGCATAGTTCTTGCTTTTTATGACCTTTTACAGTTAGGAATGAACAGTTCCAGCTGGGCAAATGTAAATATAACATCAATAACTATGTTTATTTATAACTAACTATATACATTTCTATATTAAATATGAACTGATATACAGATATTTAATATAAAAATGAGCAAGGGTTGAGGCCTAAGTTGGCAGAAGGACCCTCGTAAAACTAAAACGTTATAGGAAAGACCCCCGAGTAAGTCATTTAGAATACTTACAGTATTTTGTTTGTCTTACACCTTGCCCTCTTCTATAAACTAGGGAACCTACAGTAAACAAGACAAATAGAATTCCTGCCTCCAAGGAACAACCATGCTAGCAAAACAGGCTGTGGCAGAAAATAATAGAAGACAGTCAATATGACTACCACCTACAAAGTGTATTGTTTCCCTGTTTTGTGAAGATAATGGAGGAGAATTTTGTGCCCCAAATGTAGAAGAGATCATGTAGCCAACAGCTACTGCAGGTCCTTCGGTTCAGAATAAGACAAGAAGTGCAAAAATTTGACCTAAATCCATAGGAAAGGATCTAGTACATTAGACAGCATCACTGATCCACTGAGCTAACAGTCAGAGAGAAGCCCTGAACCCAAACAAGTCATGGCATTCACCTTGGGATCTAGACATCTGAGGGTCCCTCTTCCCCTTTGTCATCAATTCTTAGTGACTGTATGTGGTCTGCCCACTTGGTACCATACGTAACACAAATAAGTTTTAGTTAAAAATCTTCATATCCCTCCATGATAACAAAGCCTGGGTTTTATGCATAATATTAGCAGACCTAAAATTAAGGGGAACTCTACCATATCGTAAACATACTCCATGAAATGCACTGAGTGAGTCATTCATGAAACATCATTTGTACTGACATGCTACCCATATATAATATCAACACTTGAATATTCTGCAACTACCAGATGTAAACTTAAAAATATATATCAGCAACTGGATAGGCATAGGAATATAGGTTATTACCTTCACTGTGATGACCATTTAGTAGCATTGATTTTAGTAATCTAGAAGTCTGTGATTCTTTACCCTAATATTAACCTCTTCATCATTCATATTCTTAATTGGTATAGAAAAATGCTCCTGGGAAAAATTATGAAATTATTCATACATTTTTATTTTACTAATTCCAATGATAACAGAACTCTCTGTAGATTAAATTCAAGTATGAGATAAAATGAATGTGAAAAAATCGATTTCAAGACAGACTATTTTTCATTAAATTTAATTGGTTGCAAATTTTGCTATCTCAAAAAGTTTCCGCTCTCTGCTTCATTAAATAAGTTCTGTCATTATTCAGTATAATTATAGCTTTGGGGGAAATTTCCCAATAAAAGCTTAGAAGTGGAAAAAAGGAGCATAACGATTAATGATGAAAGCTCAGTTAACAGTCCTCCGTTCCAGACCTTCTCAGAGTTCTGATCACGTAAGATTCTGCAGTCTACATGGCCAGGTTAGGTGAATGTCCATACCTGATTCAGACGAGAGAGAGGATGTCAGGAAAGCAAATGGATTCTTTTCCACTTAACCCTTTAGGTCCGAGCATTTCCTGAATTCAGGGTTCACTCGGCTGTTTAATATACACTGTGTATATGGGAAACACGGGCAGTCTCTGCTCTCACCAGTTCCCCAAATACTTGCTCAAAGTCCCAATAAGAGGCATTCGATATCCATTAGAGAAAACCTCACTTTTGATCCATGTAGATTCCATTTTAAGCATTTGAATTCTTGACCTTATTGCTTCCTGTCTGTATGATTCCCAACTGTGTGGATCAATGATTTGAATTCTATTATGCATAAGGCCTAATGCATTTCCAAAGGTCAGTTTGCTCTCTCCATCCTTCAGAATGTGCCTTTCTTCTGCGTTTGCTTACGTATCGACTTCAGAGCAGTTGGATAGGACCTGAAGACACAGCAGCTCATGGAAACATCTCCCTGCGGCTCAGACGATCATCCCCCCAAAGTGCTATCCATCTACTTTAGAGTGTATAGAACTGTGACCATTTTAAAAATGAGAAAGGTAAGTCTTAGAAAGATTAATTTGTTTTCCCAGCAAAGGAAGAAAAAACTAAATGAGAACCTTTGCCCCTTGTTTCAGAGTACTTTGGCCGTGTATCATGCACACCCGCTTATACACGGGATTATTATACCCATGGTGCGTAATCATGCTGCCCATGTATAATGTGCATCCTTATTTTTCCCTCAAAACTTTGGGCAAAAAAAGTGTGCATTATACACAGCAAAGTACACTACATTTTATCATGAGCAGATATGCCTCGAAATGCTGTAATGCCGTCTTTCTTGATGTAGTAATGCTCTATTGTAGAAAAGAGAGAGGGCTCTCAAATCAGTCAGATCCTTTAGTAGAGAGAAGTGCCAAAAGACTCAGCCACCTAGTGATTAAATCTTTCCACTTCCACTGACCACCAAGTATTCCACTACTAGT
Organism: Carollia perspicillata; assembly: GCA_004027735.1. Taxonomy (NCBI): domain Eukaryota; kingdom Metazoa; phylum Chordata; class Mammalia; order Chiroptera; family Phyllostomidae; genus Carollia; species Carollia perspicillata. Next base: position 57,952 of record PVKM010002025.1, on the reverse strand, counting down.
CTCTTCTTTAAGTTAAGACAGTGAAAGTGCCTAGTAGGGGTCAAATCTTGGAAGCTATGGGCAGGCTTAAATGTCTTCAGCACCAGAGTGGATTTAAATGTGCACAGTGGAGGGGTGGAGCACTGCCCCGATCATGGTACAGATGCCAGTCAAAGCTGCTCTCCACTCCCAACAGTACGCTACACACCCAGGTATACAGCTGAAAAAATTACTGAAGGGTTCATGATCAAGGTAAGCAGCCCTGGTTATTTACCCTGTTCCAAAAAGTCTTTCAGGGCCTCAGACATTTCTGAACTTGGCCCTCTGACATCCATGGACGTGGTCCTCAACTTCAGGGCCCATGAGGGTGGCTGGGACTCCAGCTGTTACTTCTGACAAAGAAGAAGGAATGGATGAAACAGAAAATGAAAAAGGAGCACACTGGCAATACTAAGGAGTTTCTTGAAAGTGGCCACATGAAATTTACATATCTATTTCATTGGTTGGAACTTCATCACGTGGCTCTTCCCAGAAGCTGGGAATTGCAACCTCTAGCCAACCCAAACTCAGGGACTATAGGAGGGTTGCATAGATGTTAGCTGTCTACCAAAGATTCTTGTTCTCTTTGCATAGTGTCGGGTTGTTGCTGGACAGTGGCTACCCAGCCGGGGACTGGAAAGTGACCAGATGAAGTGGGTCCTCAGAGGCAGATGGACCCTCTTCACACTTGGAAGCCAGATGTTGAAGGTGGAAGAGCTGCCACATGGAAAGAACCTGGATCTCTGAATTACTGCTTAGAGGAGGGCCACCTGCTGATTAGAAACTCACGTTTTAGACCTTTTGTGTGCAAGAAATGAACTCCCATTGCCTGCTTAGCCGCTTCGATTTGTGGATATACCATATTTCCCATAGTGCATTATAATATTACAATATTGTGTTCAAGAGTTCAACACTAATGAGAAGACCATGTTAATTTCTCGTTAACCCTCCATACCCTCAATATCTGCTACACTACCCATCACCATAGTATGTGCTGAACACACAATGGGTAAATTATTACTGAGTAATAGAGCCACGTGCACGCACTGCAGGAACACAGAGGATATAGTATTTAATTCAACCCGGGAACATTATATTTATTTTTCAATCCAGGGCCAAATGTGTTATAATACTGTATGAAGCATGACTAGTCCATTGGATCAACTTTCCAGTTAATCTCACATGGAACTTTTTGTTCTGTCCTGGGCTGTACGTTCAAATAGCCTTGTCTGCACTGCCTTGATGGACACCTCGTATATTTAAAAGAGGAGGCCCTGGACTCTGGGAGAATTTATGAAGAGTGACTTCAAGGAGAAAGATCAACTTACAGGCGCTGTGAGGCTCTCGTTCAGACTCCGGAAAGGTGATTGCCTGGGGAACAGAGAGGCTTTCTTCGGGCTGTCGTTTCCAAGTATCCACACCCTGGTCCTGTGACAGCCAGGGCCTTTCCCACCAACATGGAAACCCTGAGTGCTGATCATTCTTCACGTCAAGGTGAGTTTCCAAACAGAGCTTTTTCTTCATAAACAGAACCAATAGATGAACGCTTGGCTTGGCCACCCGGCTCACCTTTCTCTACTCTTCCTCTTCAGGTAAAACCTTCCTGTCCTTGCACTTTAACTAAATAATTCCTAGCATTCTCCTTAGCACACTGAGTTATATTTATGTGCATTTTTTTAATGAGTGTCTCTTCTCCTGGAATTTATGTGTCTTCAAGATTGAAACTTCTCTCTTGTTCACCATAATCCCCTCCCCCAGTTCTTGCACAGTGCCTCGCATATAGTAGCAAATGTGAGACTTAGTTTGAATGCAGAAGAACTAGTTGGCCTTAAGTTAATGGAAAATCTGAAGGACGAAAACTACCTCTAGTAATGAAAAGGGAGGAAAAAAACCCTAAAAGTACAATTCTTGAGAAAAAATCATCTTGCAGTTGCAATATCACAAAACAACTGGGCTGGAGGCAGGAGGCTTGGATGCTTGTCCCAGCTTGCCACCCACTGAGCGACCTTGGACATGCCAGCTGACTTCCCTGTGTCTCGAGGTCCTCATGCTTAAAATGATAGTGCTACAGGAGGTGACCTCTCCTGATCTACAACCCTATCCTAGAAAGAAAAGGGCCATAATTTAAAATAACACAGGGTGTAATTTAAAATAACACCCGCCAGTGTCCTGTCTTACTTTGTTCATTGTTTTTTGCTAACAGGAGAGATGAGGTGTGAAAGGCATCCTTCCTTGTCGCCTAGGGGAAAGTGGGCAGTCTCTTGTAATTCCAAACCTGGACATTCCAGTGTCATGAAGACACGTGGAGAATAAAGCCCAGGTAGGCCTGCCACAGGAGGCAGCATGCTCCCCTCACTGAACACAATCAATTCTTTTTTTCCCCTGTAATATTCTACTTGAGAGACAAAACATCGTGGTTGGCCACACAGCCACAGCTTTGCAGCCCCTGCCCCAGGTGCACTAAGTTTCTAGAGCATTTCGGAGAAAGGGAGGCACAAAAATCCTTCCTCTTTCAAGGGCGGAGAAAGGGAAGCTTGCCAACCCTGGTGTGGTGGCCCCTAGACTGAAAAGGGCAACGTGACCGTCAGTTTCCTGAGGGGCACAATGCCACATCCTCTATGGGTAGCACTTGGGAGGCTCCCGGAGAGCCAAGCTTGGTTTAGAGGCACAGGGGGTTCTCTGACTTAAATAGGACAATGGGTGAGAGAGACGTGCTTACAGCATGGACCAGCACCTTCACCTGCACGGCGTGGACAGAATCGCCATGTGGCAGAGGGTGGGAAGGCCCCAGGGAAGCATCAGACACTGGGACTCTGGCTGTGCCCATTGGGGAAATCCTTTCTAGACTCCATAACACCTAGAGGCGATGAAAAATCCAGGCAAGCAGAGAGTTCACGAGCACAGTAGGGGGTTTTAGATCATTCCCCTTGGCCACCCCCTGTAGCCACCTGTGTCTCCTTACCTTCCCTCCAACACCACAAACATGCTCCTGCCCGAGGGCCTTTGCTCTGCTCTATCTTCTGTTGGCAATGCTGTCCCATGAATTCCGCTCGTAAATCCCCTCACCATCTGCAACACTTGGTTTAAATTGCACCTTCCATACAAGACGCACTGACCACACTACGAAGCACCACAACCTGCTCCTTCCCCCTCCATCCCCCACTCCTGCTCGTCCTTACTCAGCTCTCCTTGTCCTCTGTGACCTAGAACTTAACCACTTTCTAACATGCCATATAATTCAATTCAAAGTTTCTGATCTGGCCAACTCCCTCCCCCAAAATGCATGCTCCTTGTGGGGAGGAATCTTTATTCTGTTAACTATTATGTCCCAAGTGCCCAGAACAGTGACTGCCACAAAGTACCTGGTCAATGTCTATTGAATGAAGGAATAGGCTTATAAGGAATCTCCACTGGTTTTAATTTACTCTGGAAAAACAAAAGCAATTTGATAGCACCTACAGGCCAAGCCCGAGGAGTTAGTCAGACAGAGTACATGAGTATCAGGCAGAGCCACAACACTCTATACACTTCTCAGAGTTAATTATCTGGATAAAAAAATCAACATTAACATAGCCACACTACATTGGGTGTTCTTCGAGGAACACCCTTGGCGTTCAGGAATATAATTTGCTCCATTCTGCAGCCTGAATTATTGGAGCTCGGGGACTTTAAGCCATTGCCCACAGTAAGTCTGAGGCAGTTTTAAGTGATTTACGTGTTTGTATTAACTTATTTAATCCCATGTTGACCATGAACTAGATTACATTACAACCCCATGTCACCAATGAGGAAACTGAGACAGAAAGCAGCCCTGTGACTTTCTCAGGCTCCACGGACAGTGTCAAAGTGTCCCTCCTCTACCCCTGGTTTTTTCTTTCTACCACAGCCTCTTAACATTTTGCAAGGATCTTTCCTAACTGCCTTCAAAAAGTTCCTCTACACTATAAATTCTAGGGAAAGGTTACCAACATTTTTATCTTTAATGTTGTCAACTCTTTGTATGTTTTACTTTCACAAAAACATTGGCATTTATGCAAAATCCTAATTCAGAGTGCTCACACTTGCACGTCCATACTCTCTTTTTGTCACTTTTGTTCAGGGAGACCTGCCAGTCTGTGAGGAAACATGTTGGGTGAAGGTGTAACCACCGCATGGTGAGCAAAGAATGGGAAAAACTTGAATGTCTACCGAAAATAAAAGTCCATCTTCACAAAGTGCAGGACTGGCCCACCGGCCCGTCTGCTGGGGGGTGGGGAGCAGGGAAGCAGACAAAGAGGAAGGGACTCCATTCCCATCCTCCGCTAAGAAGACTGGCATCTCACCTCTCACCACAGAGTTAGTGAACACACAGCCTGACCACAGACCCCAAGCAGAGCTGACCTAGAACATGCTTTGTTTGCTAAGTGTGATCGGTGGGGCCAGCCTCTTTGAAAAGTGGTTTTTGTCATTTGCTGCTCAGAATCATAGGGAGATAAACGGGAGACAAAGAATGAGGTCACATTGAGTGCAGCAACCAGATGGGGTCCAGGCCAGCACTTCTCAAACCACATGTGTGAGAAGGGCAAGTGTGCAGAGACAGACTCATAGACGGAGAGCTAATGACTGCTAGTGGGATGGGGGGGGCAGGACTTATGGCGTGGAGGTGTTGTCAAAAAGGAAAAAGGGTTCATGGACATGGACAACAAGGTAGTAACTGCCAGGGAGAGGGGGGCATAAGGGAACTAAATGGTAATGGGAAAAATACAATAAAAATTAAGTTACACAATTAAATAAATAAATAAATAAAAGATGGGCAAGTTTGTTCTTCCCCAGTCCTTAGAGAACCAAAATTTCTGAAATGTATTCAGAATAAATTACAAAAAAAAAAAAAGACATCAAAAGAAATGCCAAATAATAGTGCAATTTAATGGTAATATTATTAGATTAGACTAGATTAGATTAGATTAGATTAATCACTAACTAATATAGTATTTTTAAATTATAAAATTGTTCTGTTAGGTTGCTATTACATCCTTCTAACAGCTTACTCTTAATTTTCATGTGTAGCCCGCTGTGGATGAGTAACAACAAGCTGACCCACAGGCTTTGGGTGGCAATGCCCTAGTCCAGGCTGGGAAGCCTGAGACCTGCCCTGGGTGGCAGTGGAGGGAGGGGCCGGGAAAGGCAAGGTCAACCTAAAGAGCAAATCCAGAAGCCAGTGTGAAAGGAGCACAAAAGAGGTAACTCAGCCCAGTGACAGTAGCAAGAGGGGAGAAGATCCAAGCAGTGCCAAGCACTATGCAAATGAGCAGAGAGCAAAGGCAGGGGACAAGCTATAGTCCCCAAACATCTGATCGCTAAAATAGCATCCAGTCAGCTAGCTGCTTATGCATGAGCTGTATTTTTGCACCCAACTGGAATGTGATTATTAGACTCTGCATTCATGAGGGCAGGAATTGTGCCTTCTTTCCTTCATACCCCCTGCAGAAGGTCATGTTACTGGTTACACATGTGCAAATGTGTAACACCAGTTTAACCCACCCCTGGAGAGTCGAATCTAGGAGAACGGGACAGCCATTTTGGAGAGAATGGTCAGAATTCATTGATGTGATGATGCAATCCAACATTGCAGGCTCACTACATGCATGGTGGTTCCCAGTAAATTTATCTTAGGGGCCTCTTTGCCACCATAGCTGCTGGTGCTCTCAGCGCTCAAACTGATGGTCTGTTGCTCATGTCCTGGCCCCACTATCGTTCCTCCTCATGCCGCCTCCAGCCATTACCACTGGTTTTGCAGGAGCTGCTAAAGTGGCAAGAAAATGCTGTTTTCCCCCAGAAATTATAGCTTTGGGAGCTCTTTAAATTAGAGTCCTGTTCTTGTCTCTGAAGGAGAGTGTAGGACATCAGCCTCCAGGGGATTCACTGGTAGACATTTGAGAGCTATCAACTACGCACACTCTTTATTAGCCAGAATCGGCCCCAAGATAGAACCCGTGTTTAGTTCTCTGTCTTCATTGAATGTGTCTTCTACGTCTTCTTAGCATCCCATTAAGAATGAGCAGCCTTGCCCCCTGTCTTCTATTGGGATTATTAGTCCAGGATCCCGACTTTCAGCCCCAAATCCTCTCAATCACGTGTTTGAACAAACACAGAAGTTTCCCTTATAAGAACTCCCGCATGACCTGGCCACACAAGCCAGATCCTCGAAGTGAGCAGGTCGGTTAAGTTTCACAGCACATAAACAACTCCTGAATACAACTGGCTAAGAGAATTGATATCCATGTGACGAGGAACCTTCTCGGCTCCTGTCCTCAACACCACCATCAACCCAGTTATGTGTATTGTTTATTGTCTGTTCATTTGAAGGCCTTCTCTCTGAAGAGCTTTGCTTAACAACAGCCAAGTGCTGATTACTTGATGAATAATCAAGAAGCCGTACCTTAAGCTTGGTGAACTATAGGATGAGAAAAAAGTGAATTCAAACACGTTTTATGGCAGCTGTGTTCACTGACTGATTTTGTTTCACCCCTACCTTTTACCCCCAGGGAAATGTGGCAATATCTGAAGATATTCTGATTGTCATGACTGGGGGTGGGGTGATGCTACTGGCGTCGAGAAGGTCAAAGCCACAGGCAGATGCTGCTGAACATCCTGCAATGCCTACGACATCCCCCAAGACAAAGAATCATCCAGGCCATGAAAACCCTGCTCCTGGGTTCATACCATTGATAAGCAGGTAATTAACAATTACAATTTAAATTGATTTGATACTTTTATTTGGTAGACCAGTTTCCTGAGTTTTTCCCAGAGGTAAATGTGCAGTCGTGGGCTTCGGTATGCAGAAAGACAGCACTACCTTGTGAAGCAATGGACTTGAACAAATGTGCGATTATTTTTTCTGCATGGGCACATCCCTCTCTGTGGCAACCATTGTCGATGGGGAACCATCGCACTCCCCTTCTTCCTCATTTGCCTCCCAGCAAAGTATTCAGCTCTGCAGTGTCATGCTGGCGAACAATCCCAATTCTGCCATTCTGAGACCTTTCAAACATGGCACGTGACCTCTTCCCCATTCAAACCTTCCACACTGATCAAGCCCGGGTAGGGCGGGGTCTTGATAAAATGCAGATTCTGCTTCTGATTCAGTGGGGCTTGGGTGTTCCCCCAGACTCAGCATCTCACAGGCCCTCAGATGAAGTCTGTGCCACACTTTGAGTGGCGAGTTTCTAGAGTACCCCGTGTTCCTGTGCGCAGTCCTGTTCAATCTCAACCACAGTACTTAGATATGGCATTTACCTCCCTCCCTAAGGGGCTGGGAAGAGCATGTGGCTTAGTGGGAATGGCATGTATTTTGGGATCTGAAAGGCATAGGTTTAATCCTGGATCCTCCTCATGATGGTTTTGAGACCCTGGAGAAATTAGCAAGTCTTTCTGACATCCTTTTCTCCTCTCGACGTGAATGCAATCACTAGTGTGCGAGATGATTGTCAAGGAGCAACGGAAATCACAGGTTCTCAAGCCCTTATCCAAAATACTTGCGGCAGGATGCATTACAAAATCCAGAACGGTTTTAGAGGTCTAAGAAATGACGGGACATATGTTCCAGTGACAGCCTCACCTTCACCCAATGAGAACGGGATGTCAAGCTGATCAAAGGGTGGCTGCGAGCAGAATAAAGCATTTTAGCAGCAATGTTCGGCATGTCTGCAAATATTAAATTAGAGGCAGAACAGGTCGGGGTGGGGTGACGAGGGAGGGCGAGTGACTGAGTTAATGGCCTTTCTGTGGCTGCTGCAGGCGCTGAAGGAGCAGGGCTCAGGTGACTGCGGAGACCGGATGAATCTGATAGCTTCTCCAGGTCCAGGCCAGGAGATGAGTCACCAGCAAGTCTCCTTAGCTCAGGGTCTCCCAGGCACTAGGAGGCTCCTTTCAGAAAAGGGAGGCACAGACGTTCAGTACTGTTCTCACGCTTTAATAACTCTCTTCAAACAGGATCTACAAGGCCAGGAACTTACATTCTTGAAAGAAAGGCTTTATTGCAGCTACTTACAAATGACTTTATTGACTTCCAATAAGATTTGGGAAACTTATGAATTCTGGGTATTAAGTTGCTGGTTGGAGTTCTTCCATTTCATTCTTTTTTTTTTTGCTCTGAAATGCTGGTGGCTGCCTCCCACACATTTTCACTATTCTGTGCACACCTACTCTCACACCCTACCCAAGCGCCAACATGAGGGACTGAATTGCAAAATGCCCAGTTGGGGTGGAAGCTGAATAGAACCCCAGCCCAAGGTCCAGCAGGTCAGGGGTCTCCTCCTCTGTGTCCATGCACCCTGCACCACTTCTGCCCTTGTTGCTCTGAGACACTTGGGAAGGCATTTGTGTACATGAGGCCCCTCCCTCCAGTAAGACTGGGGCTACTTGGGAAAGGCCCAGGAACAGATTCAGATCTCATGCAAACTGAAGACTTTACGATATAAACAGGAGCCCCCTTTACGTATACGTATCTTACACAAACACATGACCACCTGAACACACTGCTAGGGCCCCTCCCCAGGCCTTGAAAGAAGCCAGGAGGGCAAGGGGGAGGGCCAGAAACTTAAGCCCCAGGGCTTCCCAGCAAATCCTCTTCCAGCATCCAGTTCCTCCCCAGCATCTGGCTCCCAGCAGACAAGCAGAACCCATTTAATGAATGAGTGGAAGATTCAGTGAGGCGGCCACAAACCCAGATACGGAAAGAGGAAAGCATTTCTTAACCTCCCATTTAGAAAATGATCTGATTCCCCCAAGCTGCATGACAGGGGCTCTTGTTTTCCCTTCGGGGGCTGACCTCACCGGCTATTTTCGGCTGAGTCCCTGAAGTGGGCCTTGGAGGGATTTGCAGGCTGTGATTACCAGAGCTACACACACAGAAGCGAGCGAATTTGGTCATCTGCTGTTTGCAACCAGATTAGGAAAATCCCTCCGGAGGAGCTTGTGTTTCCATTTCCATGTTAAATCACGAAAGAACTGAAAAAACAGAGCTACAATGCAAATTTAGAGCGCATTTTAAACATAGGGGGATTTGAAGCCTTTGTCTGGGAGCCAAAAAGCTTTCTCTCCTCAGGAGAATCCAAGTAATTAGGTTGCCCTGGCATTTTCTGGGGTTTTATAATATGACAGTTATGGTTCTTTCTCCAGCTTTGAGAAACATGGGGTATCTTTCGCCTCTCCGGACACAATAAATTCTGGAACAGTGAGGACCTCTTAAATTCAATCCTTTGCTCCCTATCTGCCCTCACGGACCTGGCCAGGCCCCCAAAGCAGGTGAGACATGGGCAAAGGAGTCCTCCTGAGTGTGGGGTCACGAGAGCCGAGTCCTGCTTCCCACTGCCCTTGTCTCACCAGCCGTGTCCTCCAAACTTCTCCAAGCCTCAATGTACCCAGAAGACCCTGGTCCACACTAGCTTCTGCCATCTGGCCATCTTTCCACACTCTCGGCACCATTTCAAGCTTGTTTTGTATAAAACAGGAACATTTTTATCTCAGGTAGGAAAAACGTGACGCCTGCCAAGTTATTTGCAATCATTAGCCAGGAGTCTCTCTTTGGCACTGGAATAAAACCCCACTGCCAAGGGGAGAAATCCATCAGGGTCTCCCTCGGACCTGGGAAACGGAGGGCGCTCACGGGCACCTGCGAACAACTGGAATGCCCGGAAACCTGCCGTGAAAGGCCCCATGAAGGTGGACAGGTTATGCCAGGGAATGCAGATGAAAGCTGGAAATTGTGCAAAGATAAACTTGAGAAGGTCAGACTGTAAAATAAAGAGATCACGTGCAAGACAGGTCTCCAGGGAAGTATGAGTCCTGTTTTTGCCTCTGGGGTTCTAGTAACTCATTATTGAACAACTAAAACATTGTTGACTCAATCGTCAGCCCCAGGAGGAAACGAGCTCCTTGGCCATCCTTGCCCACATCTATCTCTCAAGTCGTGGAATCACTCACCATCTCAGGCACAGACGATGAGCTGGTCGTTGGTGCCGGGGTCACTGAGAGTTCAGAGCAGCCCGCCATCCTCCAGACCACAGCCATCAGGACCGGGTGTCGTTCAGTTGGGTTCACGAGGCTGGGAAGTCATCCAGTATGCCCATCAGCTGATTCTAAATCGTCACATTCCATTCTGACAGAACTCAAGTACGTTGAGGAGAGTAAAAATTCTAATTTTTTGAACATGACTGCCTCACTCTAATTATGCAGGAGATAGCAACAGAACTCATGTGTTTTCAGCCCCAACCATGGAGCAGGTGCCATGCTGGGTCTTTTTCTGATGTTACTTCCTATGACCCTGACATCAAGTCCTCCAGGCAGCCATGATCCCCATTTTAGGGATCAGGAGACTGCAGTTCCAAGAGCCTAAGGTGACTAACCTAAACCTATACAACAGGTAGAAGCAGTCAAGTCTAATTCTGGGTCTTCCACACCAAACCCTAAACTATCACTTGTCCCCAGGTGCCCCGGGGCAAGGGGACTGAAGCCCAAGTCTAAGGTCCATTTTCTCCTCTCTAGAGCTCCTGAGGTCTTCTTCACTGTGGGCCTAACTTTTGGGGGGATCCAGGTGAGGTGTTGGGGCAGAGCTGGCTGCGGGACCCGGGTTGTGCGTCACTGGCCCAGGGCTGGGAAGTGGGTGGATATCTAGATGCTCAGGGGCCAGACCAGTGCAGCTTGACCGACACCAAGGGAATTTTTAAAGTGAAAATGCATTTCCACAAAGCTACCCACAAGGCCGCTCTACACCAGTCAGTTCCTCAGAAAACCCCTGCGTTCCCATTTTCAGAGTGGCACTATGCTGGTTTGGGGGTGTTAATAATATACTGCTGGCTGTGTTTTCCCATGTTTTCAGAATATGTTTCTCCAAGAAAACAAAGACAAGTTTTCACCTTTTCTATGTAAACTCTCACCCGGGCTTCACGTTGCCCACCACTGGGCTCCTGCTTTCGCATTCCTTCTGCCTGGAGTACGCTTGTCCAGCCACCTTCCTCCCTCCTCCAAAATACTCATTCTTTAAGACCAAGGCTAATGGTCCTTCCTTCCCCATCGGAACTTCAGCTGTAGCAGATGTCACCTCTGGCCTTTGACATCTGCTCACAGAGTGACACTTCCACACTGCTCGTGTCCCGGGTTGATTCCTGTGGGTGGGGAGCTCCTTCCCGTCCCTGGCCCTCTCCCAAGTCCCTCTCAGCTCCCAGCAGACCTGCTGGAGATACTATAAAAGCCAGTGCTGCGCATCCAGGAAGACCCAACCTGCCTTGACTGTTCTATGCTGTGCAAGTCCTGGAGGCTTTCTGGATCTCCCCTCGGCCTCTGGGAAGTGAGGAGCCCATTTGTCATGTGTGTGTATGCACGTGTGGACAGTGCCCTCTGGCTCATCATCCGTCCTAGAGGCAGGAATGCAGTAGGCCCTGTAATCAGAGCCCTCCAGGACGCACAATGAGGCCTTGTCTCCTCAGACAAGGGCCCCGTCTACCTGGCCACTTGGTCTCTGCTGCCCCCTGGGCAGCTGGCTGAGGCAGTGAGGGGATGGTGTCCAGCAGGCTGACACTAGCAGTCCCCCCTTGGCTTTGGGTATGTCACAAAGTGACTTTCTCCTGAAATCAGGACATACCAGAGGGTGGGGACACACTAATCAAACTCATGGCCAAGTGAGACACAACCAAAGAGGTGTCTGAAACAAATTCTCACTTTCTGTTGAAGAATGGGACATCCAGCCTGGGATTCTCCACGTGGACTACTGGGCTGGTTTTCTGCTAAGAACAGCTCTGTGGGAAACACCCTCAGGTTAGCATCAGGGGCCTCCTGGGGCAGCAGCGGGCACTGGGGGCCGCCGTGGGCCAGTATCACACAGAGACAGCACATCATTGCTGAGAAGGCAAGATGACTTCTGTTGGCCCCTCAGGCAACCTGCCCAGGTGGACATCCGGAGTCTGAGGCCCATCTTCCGATTTTTCTAACATGCCTTATTGTTCCCCAGCACGGCTGTCCTCTGAGTGCTGTTTATTCCAGATATATTTTACTTTCCCAGACAAGAGATTTCCCCCATACTTTGTTTCACAATGAGTAATAACTGACAAACGATTAACACTCACAGTATTTTCCTATCCACGAAATGCCTTCATTGACATTATTTCCTTAACTGTGGTAACTTACTGCGAGGAGGGGAGTGTCATTTCTTTCTGAGGAAGTTAAGGTGTGGGGGCCTGCAGTCAGTCAAAGTCACTCACTCCGAAGCCAGTCACCCAGGAACAACAGAATCGGGATTTGAACCCAGTTCCTCTGATTGCAAATACCTTGTTATTTCTGTCAGTGATATTGCAAAACACTTCTCCGTTTCCAGAGTGCTTTCTCTAGCTCCCCAAACAAGCCCGGGAAGTAGCAGGACCTGTGTCCATGTGGAGGCTCCAGGAGAGAGAGGAAGCTCCATGAGGCAGGCACTCTCAGTCCAGACCCCGAACAATTTCAGAATTCTCAGCAAGTTGGTCAATAAGTATTTTGTGAATGCAAGAGTGACAGGTACAGAGGGATTAAACTCCTTATCCCAAACAGCACAGCTGATAGATATCAAAGCTAGCATCTGAGCCCTGGTTTCTTAATCTAAGCCTAATTATATTCCCAACCCACATTTCATTGAATAAACTGACTACATGACCCTTTTCCCCAATAATTCAGAGCAGCATTTGCCCTTTCCAACTCTCTCAAGGGGAGAGAGTCAGGAAACTAAAACTTAAGTGTTTCCTTGTGCACTGTATCCAGTCATTCCAAAATCACCCCAGGCAGGGACAGTGTCCTCTTCATATAGACAAGTACATTGGGTCTTAGAAAAATGCTGTGGCTTGTCCAGGATCACAATGGGGACCGCACATCCACCAGGACTCCTGACCGACATAACACTGCCTGCAGCCACTCCGGTGAAGGTGCAGAGAGGAGCAGTGACAAGATCTAGAACCCTCTGGGTCCTCCCAGGCCCTGTGATAGTGCTCACCTGCGAGTGACTTTGTTTCTCTTGTTCAAATATGCATACATGCAGATGGGTAGTCGGACTAGCTATGATCGAGCCATGAGAGAAGCATGACTAGTGTGCAATTATTGACAGATGGACGTGAGGTAAAGTGCAGGGGTGCTATGATAATTCAAGGAAAGGAGAAACCCCAAAGGTGTGCGAAAGTGAGGGAGGGCTTTGCACAGACTGCAGGACTCAAGGTCCTTGTCCTGGAATCACGAGAGCCTCCAGCTCTGCTACTGACGCCTCTGCCATGAACAGACACCCGGACCTCCCTTGTCTCTGGCAAAACGGCGGTAGGAAGACTCTGCCTTACAGGGCAGTGTGAGGAGGAAGTGAGGAGGTCTCAGCAGGTCTTAGTTCGGTGGCTGGCACATCTACCTGCCCTCCGCTCCTGCATCTGTCCTGGCCAGCTCAGGCCACAGTCACGTGTCAGGAGCAGACCGGTGTGGACAGAGCACCACAAATGGGAAAGTCCGAGTACTGGTGTTTGCATCTCTGAGGCTCCTCAGAGCAGGGAGACGCTGGTTTTGAGTGGTTTCCCGGGGGGCAGGCCAACAGCAGAATAAAGTGGGAGACAGGTCAAAAGAGAGGACGGCTTGGAACACCATGGGGACAGTGAAGGAGGAGGCCTCTGAACTGAGAGGGGAAGGCAGGTTTGCCACTGAAGGAAAGGAAAGAGAGTCTTCACTGGGAAAACGAATTAAGAAAGGCTCCAGGGTGTGAGGGAACGTGACCTACAGAGGGAAGGTGAGCAGGGGCTAGCAGGAAGCAGGGGAGCAGGGTTTAGACCTGGAGAGCCCCTGCCTGGGTGTGACAGCTCTGGGCCCAGACTGCACTTTGTCTCCCGGCATCTAGCACTTAGCCCAGCGTGACAGGCAGTTTGCTTTTTCATTGGGTCTGTTGTCGTCTTTCTTGTCTTCCCCCAAGAATGGAAGTTCCATGAGAGTTTTATTCACTGGTAAATACCAATTTCCTGGGACCAAACCTGGTGCCTAGTACCTGTCCAATAAAATCTGCTGAATGAATGTACGCTAACTGCTTAACAATGTATCCAGTGTTTAAATGTCAGCTATTACTAGCTGTTCTTTCCAATATAACCTATTACTTATGCTCTTAGATGCATGCTTCATCTGTTTTGGGAAGAGCAAGTAAACATGAAGACAGGACTATTTTGATTTTCTCTCACCTCTGATCTACCTCTCAGTCATTTTCATGAATGCCCTTTCCTTCTCCCCTGCTGCCCATTCCACCACCCCACTGATTTCTTTTGGGGCAAGAGCAAACTACAAGTTCATTCTGACACGAGAGCCCCGGACTGGGGCATGTGAGGATAACGGATGCAGGGAGCATCAATAGCAATATTTATCCCAAGCCTCCTGCGTGTCAGGCTATGACAGCTTGCCTTCTGTTTCAAAACTATGTTCGTGTCAATAAATCTGCTAAACTCCTCCACCAACCTGCTGGCTCTTCCCACAGTGCAGAAGCTGTGAAGAATGGTTGTTCTGTCTTAAAAAAAAAATAGTACTTTTCCCCAGGGCACATTTGAAGTGCACCTTGGTAGAAAATTCTGACTTGGAGCCCTCTTCACAATTCTACCTGAGCTTAAAAGTTAGGGGCTGATCCCCAAGTGCTTCAGTAGCTACGAGTGCATGGGGGGCAGGAGATGGGGAGGGGGGTGTATGGTAACTTTCCTTTGTGTAGGTCACAATGTAATGACAAATCCAGCTATATTCCTAAATTTGGGCTCAGGTTGGAGGCCTTGCCATCCTTCTGAGGCTTCCCCATTTTTGAAGATGCGTGTGATGGTCAAGTGGAATAAAACACATGGACTCAAAGTCAAATGCCAAGTCCCTCCATAGCGATGTGAGATCCAGCATGTTACTGAGCCTGTCTGGGCCTCCTTTACCACATCTACGGACTGGGGCGAGTGAGTCTTAAGAGACTGTTGTAAGGGTTACATGAAAAAATGTGCCCAAAACACTACGTTTAGTATCGAAAACCTAGGAGGCACTCCACAGAATAGGCTGGGGACTCTGTCCTATTCGTGTGACACATACAAGGTGCACCATACACACCCACCTGCCGGGGCAGTGACGCCCATGTTATTGTTACTCCCATCGGCGGTGACCACGGTAGGGAGAGGAGGAGGACAGAGCTGAGAGGAGACAGAAGGGCAAAGGCCAGTATTCTTCTGTTGTTTACAGTCTCCCAGGGTGCTTTGCATTGATAGCTTCTCCTCAGGGCTCCCATCTTAATAGGATAAGACGGTGAAGCTGGAGGCCATCCTCTCCCAACAATGGCTGGAGATGCTGCCCCCTCACAGCAAGAGGAGGCACCCGTTCCAATGGCAGCTGCCACGAGCCCCATCTTGACAGCCTCCTCTCAGTCACTCTGCAGCTGAACTTGAATCAGTCCTTTCTCTGGGCCTCGGTTTCCCAAATTAAAAGAAGTATCAGGATTAGACTGAGTTTTCAAACCATGGGATCTCTACACAGAGCCCGTGTGCCGCCGGGAGTGAGGGACACAGAGGAGAGTCCTGGGACTACTCTCGCTTCGGCCCAAGCAGCTCTGTGACTGTGTGTCTTCGGTACTGGACTCCTGCCTCCCACGGACATGTAAAGGTAACAAAGGACGCCATCTAAAGCTTACATGTAAACAAGACAAAAACAATCAATCATGAGTCCAACGTCCACTATGACAAAATCACTTTTTCAAAAAATATCCATGAGGTTGGACAAATCTGCCCAAAACAGCCTTTCTAGTCCTCTGGAAATCAATCAGAGTCATACAGCAAACTGAGGAGCGTGTTTGGTTTTTGTTTTCCAGTAAACTACTGTTTCTCTCAAAAAAAATCAGCAGGAAGCTATGCTATCCTTGCCCGGAATTGCTACCACCTCCACCCACCAAATGGTGCTGAGAAAATGGAGAGATATATACCAAACAAACAAACAAAGCCTTTGACTATAATCTTACACCATCCACAAATTTAACTTCAGGTGGATTGCAAACTAAATATAGAAGCTAACATGACAAAACTTCTAAAAGAACATATAGAAGAAAATCTTGATGACACTGAGTAAGGGAAAGAGTTCTTAGACACAATACCAAATGTGCAAGCCATAACAGAAAAAAAAAAGATAAATTGGACTCCATTAAAATAAGAAATGCTGGTGCTTTGAAAGATGCCACTTGAAAAATGAAAATCTAAGCCACACGTTGGGAAAAAATATTTTCGTATCACATCTCTGATGAAGGCCTTTCACCCAGAATCTATAAAAACTCTTTTAACTCAATAAAATACCCAACAACTCAAATAAAAAGTGAGAAAAGACTTGAACACTTTAACAGACATTTCAGCAAACCATCCACACAAATGACTTATAAGCAAATGGAAAGATGTCTATCATCAGTAATTAAGAAAGCTCCACACTCCTTGGAATGGCTATAATAGAAAAGACAGTATCAGTGTGGACAAGGGTGAGAAGCAACTGGCACCTCCATACATTGCTGGTGGAAACATAAAATGACACAACTGCTTTGGAAAATAGTTTGCAAATTTCCTAAAATGTTAACCACAAACCTTATCATGAAACCCAGCACCTCTACTCCCAGGAATCTACTCAAGAAAATAAAAACCTACATCCACACGGAGACTTATATGTGGTTATATATGGTATCATTATTCATTATTCATAATAGCCCAAACTGGTCACAAACCAATTGTCCATCACACAGTGACTGGGTAAAGAAGGGCAGTAGGGCCACAGAATAGAATACTAGACAACAAGAAAAGGCAAAAAAATATACTGATACATGGATAAATATTTTGCAAAAACATTATGCAAGGTATGAAGAAGCCAGAACAAAAGACTTTATATTATTCATTTATCTGATATATCCAAAAAAGATTAACTTGCAGAAACCAAAAGCAGCTCACGTGCCTGGAGCTGGGAGTGGACGTGGGGATGGACTGCCAATGGGCTAGAGGGACTGTCAGGAATGATGGAAGTGTTCTGAGCTGGATTCGGGGGACAGTCACACCACCCTATAAATGTTCTAAAACAATGACTGTTATACTCAAATAGGTGAATTTTATGGAATATTAATTTAGATAAAACTTTTTATAAAAAACAACTTAGGAGCTGCAAAAAAAAAAAAGTCCTTGAATCATCACCAAGCTGAACATTGTTTGAGCCTTGAATGAAACATGTGGCTTAGACGCTGGGTCCCAGCTCACTCCAGCTCATTCCCTGAGGTCTGGGATGCTCCAGTTCTGAGAAAATCCCACACTTTGCTTTCCCTGAACTTTAGTTCCATTTGCTAGGAAATACTCACCTCTTTTCACAACCCGTAACTTACCCATTACAGATCCTCTCTCTTGCATGCACCTCAATTCCAGATGGGAGCTGAGACCGTCCTCAGACTGACCCACACAGTGACCAGTCTAATAACGCTTTCAGCAGCCTTTCAAAGCAGGAAGCCCTGCTTGCAGGAGAGTTGTCATTTTCTGTTATAAACTTTACCGATTAAATTGAGTGCATTTGACCCAATTTAAAAGAGAAGAAAAGGCTCTGGTACTTTCAGATAAGGCTTTTCCTCTTGGCAATAGCAGAGCCCCTGCCTCCATTTCCCAAATCCCTGTAAGCAAAGAACTGTGTTAGCAAAAGAGCGAACATAACACCAAGTTTGTATTTGGGCTGACAGAGGCTCCTTGACCTTGGATTCTACAAAAATCTGCAGCTTTGTGAAGGGTCACGACCCTCTGCCCCCCTCCAACCCCTATCTGCTGACAGTTTTACTCTCTGGAGCATAATCTCCTCTGGGAATACATTCTGTCCTTAAGGCAGGGCCTGAAACTGCCTTATATTCTGAGGTTCTCAGATGTAAAGCCCATGGCACAAAAGCTGCAGGCAGATGGCCAGTGTTGTTTTCTGCGAAGGTCTTCATGCTAATTCGAGAGCCTCTTGGACATGAAGTGGACATTGTCTCCTCTTCAAATGCATGCACTTAACCTGCTTGGTGGCTGAGAACAGACCCTGCATTCCAAGGCAAGTCAAAGAAAATAGTCTGAAATAAAAATGACTGCATCTAAATCTAATTAGCATGTCACATCTGTCCCCAACCTCATTATCCCATCAAAGATGTAAGTTTAGGAAAACCCACCTGGCCTCAGCCCACTCTCAATTATTCCTCCAAAGTCACATCCAGGGAGAAGTGTCTATCCAGGTCCCCTGCCCATTTTTTCACTGGATTGTTTGCTTGGTGTTGAGTTCTGTGAGTTCTTTATACATTTTGGATATTAAGCTCTTGTCAGAGCTGTTGTTTGCAAATATCTTCTCCTATTCAGTTGGTTTTTTTTCATTTTGTTTTGTTAGCTGTTTCTTTTTCTACACAGAAGCTTTTTAGTTTGAGATAGTTCCATTTATTTTTTTTTTGTCTTTATTTCCCTTGACTTTGGAGTTGAATTCAAAAATCCTTTTTAGACCAAAGTCTGTAAGTTTGGTACCTATGTTTTCTTTTATGTAATTTATTGTTTCAGGTCTTATATTTAGGTCTTTGATCCATCTAGAATTAATTTTTACATTTGGGGATAAATAGTAGTCTAGTTTCATTTTTTTGCATGTGGCTTTCCAATTTTACCAGTATAACTTATTGAGGAGGCTTTCTTCTCTCCATTGTATGTTTCCTTGGCTCCTTTTGAAAATTATTTGCCCATAAATATGTGGGTTTATGTTTGGGCTCTCAATTCTGTTCTATTGGTCTGTTTGTCTGTTTTTCTGCTGCTACCATGCTGTTTTTATTATTGTCACTTTATATTATAATTTGAAGTCAGGGAGTGTGATACCTCCAACTTCATTCTTTTTTCTCAGTATTGCTTTGGCTATTCACAGTCTTGTGTTTCTGTACAAACCTGATGATTGTTCTGTTTCTTTAAAAAATGTCATTGGGATTTTGAGGGGCATTGTGTTAAATCACATACGAATGGCCAATAGACGTATGAAAAGATAAAAATCAAAATGATGAAATACCACCTCATGCCTGTTAGAATGGCTATTATCAATACGACAAGAAATAACAAGTGTTGGAGAGGTTGTGGAGAACAAGGAACCCTCATTCACTGCTGGTGGGAGTGTAAAATGGTACAGCCACTACGGAAAATAAATACATCAAAAAAGTAGGAGTAGAGTTACCATATGACCCAACAACCCCTCTTGTGGGTATATACCTGAAAATTTTGAAAACTCTTATTTGCAAACATATATGCACCCCTATATTCATCGCAGCATTATTCACAGCAGCCAAGAACTGAAAACACCTGAAGCATCCTTCAATAGATGATCAGGTAAAAATGACGTGATGCATATATATGATGGAATACTACTCAGCCATGAGAAAAGAGGAAGTACTGCCACTTGCAACAGCACGGATGGATCTTGAGAATACTATGCTAAGTGAAATAAGCCAAACAGAAGAATTTAAGAATCATATGACTTCACTAATATGTGGAATATAAAACTGGAAGCAACAAATGAACAAACAAGAGAAACAAACAAAAGTTCATCGACACAGGCAACAGTATGGCGGTTACCAGAGGGAAGGGGTGGGAGTGGTAAAGAGTAAAGAGGGTCAAATATGTGGTGACGGAAGGTAATTTGACCTTGGGCGGTGGGCACACAGTGCAACATACAGGTCATTATTATGGAAATTTACACTTAAAGCCCTTATAATCTTATTAACCAATGTTACCCCGATACATTTAATTTTTAAAAAAATCCACATCTAGTCTTGTTCATTCAGGCCATTCTCCTCATTGCTGCCAGAATAATCTTTACAGACTTAACCTCTTTCCTGCTCATGACTCCTTGTGAGCTCTTCCTGCCTCTGGGAGAGTCTAGACACCAAGCCGGTACCCACCCTATCGCCTGCACTTTGACTGAAGCCTCAGTCCCAGGGTCAGGATTTCTCAGGCAACCCATGGTCCAGGGCCCAAGGGCTTGCTCCTAAACAGCGAATCAGTCCCTGGCACTCAGCTGCATCCGGTACCTGCCGCATCTTCTGAAAATCATGATTGTTCCTTCAGGCCTCACCTGCAATGCAGTCTCCTCTCTGAAAACCTTTCACATTGCTCTCCACCCAAGAAGATCATCACTTTCTTCTCTTTGTCCCGTGGAACTTCACAGAGGCTCCCCTCAAAGCATTTCTGTCCCAATGTGACATAATTTGTCATATGTCAGCAGCCCAGAAAGACCACACACTTCTCTGGATCTGGCACTTTCTCTTATTTATTCAATGTCATTCATTTTAATAAAGCAGGAAGAATAGGAAGGAATTGATCATGAATCATGAGGAATGAGGAAGAAGAAGGAGTTATGTTTACTCTCAGCCTGGTAGCTTGGAGAAAGTGGTAGCAGGAGAGACAAGAAACTGAGATGAAGAACAGAGAGCCAGAGAAGGCTTTGGGGAAGAAAGGAGAGTAAGTTTGTTTGTGCCGTGGGGTGTGCGAAAGGCCTCGGCAGCCAGGTGGAGACACCTGAGTCTGAAGTGCAAGGGAGAAAGACCAGGTTTGGAAGTGAAAGTTGGTTGTTTTTCTTTTTTTAACTCATCTGCTTTTGAAGGGATCTGAAGTCATGAGTCTTAAGATTATAGTTTGAAAGTCTATGGAGAGCAGGTATAGAGAATTATGAAGCCGTGAGTTATCAAAGATTTAAAGAGTAGACAGAAGAGTTAAAGAGGAAATGAACTTAATGAGGAACCAAGAAAGAGAAGTCAGAATGGAACCTCTGAAAGTAGTAAAGGAGTTGGTTTTGATTGTTTGTTTTCCAGAGTCAGCCTGCCCCCTGAGGGTTCTGGGAGTCCCCCTGTCTGAGTTCTGGGTCCTGGGAGTCCAACTGCTTTTTAAACAGACCTTCAACCTATCGGCTCATTTTCAGTTCAATCCTTATTGAACTGAAGTGCTAACTTCAGAAATGCTTCACACCCCCAGTTCATGACCTCAGTTCAGAAATGCTTCACGTTCCCAATTCATGACCCTTTCTGAGGTTCTGAAAGTACAAACTATTTTCCCTCTTTCGCTTTTCCCACATCTTCCATGGAATTCGGCTTTTTCAGATCTGTTACATTCAATTATCACTTGTCTGTCAGCTGTCCAGGTTCCAAGCTTTCGCTAAATACTCCTTCCCCATGCTGTTACTGTTCCTGATTAATGCTATTTTAACAGCACTGCCGGGGAGCGGCAAGGTAAATGTCTACTCAAAATGCCACCTTTAAGGGAATCCAGTTTTTGCTTCCGTTTTCACTAGGCCAGTTGGCCCTGTCTCAAACACGCAGATTTTTCCTAAAATCAAAGAAATTTTCATTCTGAGATGACTGTACAAACCCATGGAGGGAGAGTCGGTCATACTGTCTAAACTAGTTTCCTCCAGGCAAGCACCTTGCTAATGTTACAGATCCTTGGTGAACACTTAGGGATCGATGTTGACTCATCAGTTGCCAAAAACGAAGACATTCTTGCCAGATCCCCAGCAGACAGACAAATCCATGTTCAGATCTCAAGAAAAGACTAGTGACTGCCACTGCTAGAAACAACAGTGACAGTTTTTGAGCGATCGGTCTCTGCTGGGCACTGATATAGGGTGATTTCTTGCACCATCTCATTTAATAACTTAGACCAATTATATCAGATAATTAGTAACCCCTGTTAGGGATAAACAATTGTTCTGAGATCATACTGCTAATCAATAGCAAAATAGACACCTGGAACCCGTATTTTTTCTCAGCCAAACGTCAGGTTATAAATTAGTATTGAGAGAAGACGAACTTCCTCGTACCGTGGGAGTGCCATAAAGCAGGGAAACCGGACAGAGCGGGAGCTGGGGGAGGGGATGACTTTACCAAGGGGTTTGGGGGGGCCTCTGTGAGAAGGTGTCATTTGACCTAAAGCCTGAATGCTGAGAAGGAGCCCACCATGCAACGTCTAGACAGAGAGGCTCTGGCCTAGAGCAGACAAAGGTGGCGTGTTCCAGGACAGAGAGCAGAGGCCTGCACCTGAGGCTTAGTGCTCGAGGGGAAGCCAGGTGCACGGGGCGAGTCAGTGCACTCGCTCATGAGACACCGGCCTGGTGCGCATCGATGGCCATGAAGCTTCCCCGGCTCCCCCCAACCCAGACCTACTCATTCAGAATCTCAGAGGCAAGGACCCAGGGCTCTGCATTTGGAACAGATTTCCCAGGATTTCCCCCTCACATACACACACTAAAGGACATTGTTTTAAAGAAAATTAAGTTAAGCCCTGGCTGGTGTAGCTCAGTGGATTGAGCACAGGCCTGTGAAGCAAAGGGTCACCAGTTCAGTTCCCAGTCAGGGCACATGCCTGGGTTGCAGGCCAGGTCCCCAGTAGGGGACACATGAGAGACAACCACATATTAATGTTTCTCTCCCACTCTTTCTCCTTCCCTCCCCCTCTCTCTAAAAATAATAAATAAAATATTTTCAAAAAATAAAAAAAATTAAGTTAAAACATCTTTGAAACGTGATCATATCAACTAAGGTGACTCTACTTGGAAATTTCTTTGTAGGTAAGCCCTTGATGTTATCCCAAAAAAGTGACTGGGCTGCCTCACAAAACTTGCATCTCCTCTCCTGGTGGACCTGAGACCTTCTCAGACCCCCTTCATCCCATGGGAGTTTTGGGGGATCCTGAGAAGGTGATCCGCTCAGACTAAAATGGGTCATTATTTCAGAAGGGCAGACCCTGCTGTACTGCCAGCCTGCTTCCCCAGCCCGTGCGTGGTTTGGTTTCTCGGAGGAAATAAAGTGCTGGGACTTGGGCCGCAGCTGCTCCCACGAAGCAGCCATCTCGGAATTTAGCAAATTGCCGCGTTGCATCAGACTATCTTCCCAGCTGGTTAAATGAAGAAAAACAGAGTCGATTATTATAATTCTGTGCAGTTGCGTGGCTTTCTTCTGTGAGAGTTACAGTATTTCTATGTTTTTTACATTAGAGATAAACAGAGATGAATGGCTTCAATTTTCTTGGAACTCCAATTGCAGGGCTCGTGGTGTCCCAGGGTGAGAGAGGTATTGAGCATTCAGGATAGGGAGCCGCCCTGTGAGAGAGGATCTCCCGGGGCAGTGATGGGCACAGTGCAGGGGTGGGAGTCACGGAGATGCACATGGCTCTGGTTTTCAAGGATTTCAGTCCTTACCTTCCGATATTTACCAACTTCCCTGAAGGGGCGTGTCTGTGAGATCAGGGAGAACATGGGCTTTGAAGTGACAGTGGCTGTGATTTTCAAAGGGAAGGGATGCTGCTCAGGGTGTAGCTTCACGTATCTCTGCCCTGTCCTATCACAATCAGGTTTGGGGTGGGGGTGCATTAGCACAATCAGAAAACAGTGGGAGAGTAAAGGAGACTTACCACCAAATCTCAGAATAGTAGCACTAATGTTTGCCCAGCACTTTTCCAGTTTGACATCTTGACCGAAATTGACCTTTTGTCTCTCACCATAAGCCTGGGAGGCTGGGCCTGTTTTGAGGAGGAAATTGAGTCTCAGAGAGATTCAAGATTGCCCCAGAGGACTCAGCAGAAAATGGCCATGTGTCATTGTCCATTTCAATGTATATCTATACGCACACATGCATGTGTGCTCCTACACACAGCGGAACATTGCTCAGCAATAAAAAAGAGTGAAATCTTGCCACTTGCAACAACATAGGTGGACCTAGAGGACAGTATGCAAAGAGAACTATAAGCCACAGAAAGACCAATACAGTATAATTTCAATTATATGTAGAATCTAAAACAGCAAAACAAATGAACCAATGAAATAGAAACAGACTCATAGAAACAGAGAACAAACTGATGGCTGCCAGCAGGGAGGAGGGTGGAGGATGGGCGGGAAAGGTGAAGGGAAATACAGTCAATACTATCGTGACAACTTCGCGTGGTGACAGATAGTTATTAGACCTAGTGTGGTAATTGGGCGGTAAGGCATGTAAATGTCAAATCACTATGCTGTACATCTGAAACTAATACAATATTGTATGCCAACTATACTTTAATAAAAAAAATTCAAGTAAAATAAAGATGTGCTTAAGGGGAAAAAAGAAATTTAAAGAACTGGTTTTAATTTAGATTTATTTTAATCCTTGGGTATAATGATTTCCATATATGAAAATGATACTCAAAAGAAAAACAGATACAAAGGAAAAAGTGGATTATCATATGTACTTAATAAATAATATCACTTGTTTTCAAGTTTTTTCCACTGATTATACCGATTTTATTAAAACAACTACTGATGTCAATTGGTAGTTAGAGCAAACTAACATAGTTGCCATATATGTATAATGCAAACCCCACTTCCAACCCTTCACCTGGAAAAGTTTTAACTTGTTAATAAGTTCTGCCACCAAGTTTTATTTTATTTTTTAAGTGTACAGGTAAGGGGCCTTTTGAAAGTGATTTGTTCTTTGCAATAAATCCCAAAACAAGTCACGCACATCCAAAATGTTTTTTTTTTCTCATCTAGAATTTCTTTTAAAAAATCAGCTATTAAACTCACTCCTCAATGATCACAGACTTTGAAGGGACAAACTAAGTATAAGCACTGCTACCACCTGTCCTTTCACAGAGAGGTCAGGGCGTCTGGAGGACGTTTCGTTGTTGCTGTTAAAGAAAAAAAATGCATGTTTAGGTTCTGAAAACTTTTAAGTGGTTTGTCAGAAGGAAATCGTAAATCTTCTGTATGAGTCCAAGGATTAACAGGGCCGCTCACAGCTCAGTCCAGAGTGTCGGACTACTTTTAAGGCGTGGCCTTCCTGACATTGACCACACCCATTACAACACTTCGTCACAAGTAAGCGCAACCTGTCACACACCTCTGATAAGTGAAGGACCCAGAGGTGCTGCGTGCCACACTCTCCCCTCAGGACACCTCCCGTGGCCCTTGGAACATGTCTCCAGCTGGAAAACATCTGCTTCCTGGAAGTCCTCACTGCCACCTGTATCCTACTGTTAAATTAGCTAAACAAGGAGGCCATTAGACCAATGTGGCTCAAAGGCCATTGCAGCCTGCATAAGCAAAGAGAAATCTAAGCCTGTAAATGCTCAGACTTACAAAATCAAAATGCTAAGCATTCCCAATTACAAACAGCCAAGGAGGCTCTAAACCATGGACAAATGACTTCCTCTTTGCTTCCACACTTTATGTCAGTCTTTCCACCAGCTTCTGTCGGTGGTGTGCTCCTACCGCTTCCGGTTTGGCACTGCCCGGTTTTAATAAATTGCTGCTCAGATAAGCTGTTAAAATGTTTAACATGCCTCAGTTTATCTTTTAGTACCACATGTTTGTAAAGCTTAATTTCTCTTGCTTTTTCAAACAAAATGAATTGTACTGGACGTCTTTGCTACGTCCCTCCCCCACCCAGGGATCATCCTATGCATCCTCTAGGGTACTGGCCCCCACTTTGGAGCTCACTTGTCTGGGTGAGTCCTGCCTGGCAATGATTTCCAAGACCCGAATCTGACCCCGGATGTTTAAAACATGGTCTCTGGTCCTACCTAGGTTTCCAAGAGCTTGCGCATCCTCATGGATTACACTGTCACCCCTCATCCGGGTTTTGCTTTCCACACTTTTAGTGACCTGCAGTCAATCACAGTCCAAAAACATTAAATAGAATGTTCTAGGGGAAAACTGCATAAGTTTACAATTGTGTGCCATTCTGTGTGAGTAGCGTAACAAAACCTTGCGCTACCCCTCACCATCCCCTGCCCTCGGGCCCACGATATGAATCATCCCTGGCCCAGCGGTTCCTCGCTGCACCCGCTCCCCACCCACTCACCCCTCGGTAGCCGTCTCGCTATGAGGAGCTGTATTTTGTCTGTGCTGTGCAGACTGACGGAAGCCTTACAGTCAGTCGGCTTGTGCCCTGAGGCTGAGTGTGCTGTCACAGCCCTGAAAGCATCCTTCCCGTGGAAGAGCGCACAGCCTAAGCTTTGCCTGAAGGCTCCAGGCCTGAGAAACGCAAAGGAGGTGGCCCAGAAGGTCAGACAGAGTGTGGGGCTCAGCGATGCTCTCAACGCGTCTCCCTTGAAGGGAGAGACTTTGCACAGTGACGCAAAAGAAGAAGGAGATGGGGGGAGGCTGGCCTCCTTCCACTGCAGCCCACCAGCCCCCAGGAACCGATTTACTTCCTCATTTACTGCCCCTCCCCTCCCCTCACAGGGTCAGGGGGTTCACGCAGCAGGGGCTGTGCAGCAGGAAGCCTCGGGCAGGAAGGATGCGGTCTGGCCTGAGAGAGAGTGCTGCTGTGTGAGGAGGCCCACCTGGGGGGCCCTGCCGGCCTGGAGCCCCTCCCACTCCCCCGGAGCCCAAACCTCCCCAGGGCAGGCCTGACATTCCCTTCTCCTACCAGTGCAATGTCTCTCACCACTGACACGCATGCACCTATTCCTTCACAGGGAATTTTGTATGCATGTGTTGAGTGTCCGCTCTGTGCGAAACAGCCCTTAGGTGCATGGGATGCGGCAGTGAATATGTTGATAATAGGCAAAACTACCTCTTTGAGCTTCTATTTTACTAGGGAGAGTCAGGCAATAAATGCAGTCAGCTGGCAAGGTGTTTGCTGGGGTACAGGTGGAGGGGACTGTGCAAGAAGTTAACACAGGAAGCAGCAACAGAAGCATGGGGACCTGGGGGTAGCAACTAACTGAGGTGTTGGAAGAAAAGTCTTCCTGGGGAGGGGGCGGGGGAGTGAAGAGCTGGAGGAGTGACAGAGGCTAAAGAGCCTGAAGGAAGATGGGGACAGGCCTAGGAAACTCAGGGATGGCAGAAGGCCTGTTTAGCCAGGAAGGATGGAGAGAGAGGAGGAGGAGAAGGAGCCTGCAGAGGTAGGTGGTCTCCATGGAGACCGCATATTGAAGAGGGCGGGGTCAGAGCAAAAGCATAGAGTGACTGCCTGGGTCACTCCCTGGAGGAAGGCCACCCAGGGGGCCCCCCTGACTAGGGTGTGAGAGAGAAATGGAAGTCTGTCATTACATCCCTCAGTAATTCATTGCAGAAACTGTTCTTCTAGTACGAGGGGGGGATGAAGGTAGTGGGTAAGGACAGGTGGGGTTTTTTTTGAGAATATGGGAGGTAGAGGAGGGAGATACATGGGTTGATAGAGCGGGAAGCAGCGTACAAAGAAATGGTTTTGTTTATTCATGTTCTTTTTATGTGACGGGAGACATCGTGAGAAAGATCTGGGGTCAGAGAGCAGAGACCTGCAGGAACAGCATCCTTTGGTGGGAAGGGAGCTGAAGTCTGGAACGCACGTGTCGGGAATGACAGTGGCCGGGAGCACACATGGTTCATCCCTGCAGTGGGAAAGGAAGCTGGGTATCCAACCACCGAGCCACGTGGGTAGGTGGATGAATGGATGAAAGCTTGCAGAGGTTCCCGAAAACTTCAGTTTGCTCAGCAAGATCACCAGCTGAGCCTGAGGACTAGAGGGGAGGTGCCAGAGAGTTGAGCAGAGCGGCTAAGGTGAAGGTGAATGAAGTCGTTGTCAAGGACAGCACAGGCAGTGAGGAGTGCTTGCTGGGTGGCTTCCCGGATCCACTTGAAATGATCACAGATGCAAAGCGAGAACAGCAGGATGTCTCCAGCCAAGCCCAGCTTCCAACTGGCTTTGTGGACTGGCCATGGAATTTCAGGTGAGTAAACAGGGCAGGGACCACAGAAGGGTGTAAATGAGGAAACAGCATTAATAGACTGCAGGAGCCTCTGAGGTCCCAGGATGCTAGAAAAAAGGAGGTGAGCAGGTGATAAGGACAGAGAGAGAATGAGGCTTCAAAGGAAAGATTATGAAGAAGTAAAGCTGCTATAGTGATGGTGATGAGACCCTGTGTGTGACTGTGGGAGTGAGTGGCTGAGCTGAGAGGGAGAAAAGGAAGGAAAAAGAGAGAGAAAGGCAAGGAATTAGGAGCCCAAGTGACAGAAGGGCTACCTGAATGAATATTGAAATCCTCCACCGTGGAGACATTTCACATGTATGTGAACCATGAGTCAGGAGCTAAAACCATGTTGGGGGAGCGGCCTAGGAGCTGGCAGGTGACTTCAGCGAGGAGCGCTGTGGGTGTACGAAGGGATGACTCCGAGAACCAAGGGTCAGCAGAGCAGAAGGATAGCGCTAAGTCTTCTCTCCTTCATCTTTCCAGAGCAGCCCCGATGCAAGGCTCTCCGGGCATCAGACTGAACACTGACAATGACCACGGTGCAGCATGGCTGCCATCCATAGTAGATGTCACAGCGTGGTCAGCTGTCATTTTTGCCGAAGAACTGGATAGGTTTTTAGTCTTAAACTGACAAGGCCTCATCTCAGTATTCTTCTTTTATTCCACGATTTCCTTTGTATCTCTCCCTCATCACACACACACACACACACACACACACACACACACACACACACACCCCTGTTCTCACTCCACCCCTCCCTATGCATCAGGAGGACTCCAAATCCTACAAAGTCCTCCCACTTTATATGTGATCCATTGCTACTCTCAACTAGACCTCATTTTAACTGAGTGGTCTGCTCTTCTGAAAATGAAGGAGTGACTAACCCCTTTAAAATTACTTTGTTTTTCAGGACCTTCCTGATTAAGTCACTAAATAGGGCTCCCTCCTCCTAAGAAGAATTTATTTGTGCATCAGGTGCTGTATAAAGCACTGGCCAGTGTCCAGACCTTTGAGAAGGGCAAGGGTCTGAGGGGCAGGGCCCATGATGGGAGGAGACAGGGACGAAAGTGACCTGACGCCAGCTCCATGCATGCGGGCTCCGTGTTAACCCAGCAGGGCTGCTCCAAAGAAAGA
The DNA here is from genome assembly GCA_004027735.1 of Carollia perspicillata. Classification (NCBI taxonomy): domain Eukaryota; kingdom Metazoa; phylum Chordata; class Mammalia; order Chiroptera; family Phyllostomidae; genus Carollia; species Carollia perspicillata. The sequence continues at coordinate 29,065 of PVKM010002025.1, read as the reverse complement.
GGCCCAAAAACATGACTCAGAGAACTTGGAGTAAAGGCCAGTGGCACGCCTTTGGCCAGCACCCAGTACCATGCCCAGTGTGCGCTGACCCTGCAGTGGAGGGCCAAAGGCACATTCAAGACACACAGCCCTTCCTGTGACCTACAAAACTGGACAGGAAATGCACATTTGTAAGAAGATATAAAGCAACATTGTTCCCTGCACTACCAAGTCCCGAAAGTCCCTCAGCAAGGGGAGAAAAGCAAAATGAGAAATGGTTTTTAACCAAAAAGAAAGAGAAAAGGGAAACAGAAAAAACAACAGCTCTGGAGGGAGGCCCACGTGAGGGGCTGGGGCCTGGGGAGCAGAGCTCGGGGCTGTCCCGTCCTGCAGCCGTCCCTCCCGCTCCGTCCCCCAGCTCTTCAGAGGGAGTCTGGGAGCACAGGAAGGAAGTAGCCACGGAGCTCACTCTTTTTTAGGTCTTAAAATGGGAAAACACCCAATCCCCTTTATGAAAATTCAAGTAGAAACTGATTTGTCATCTATCGTTAATGATCCCACTTACAGCAGGAAAGAAGCTATAGTATCAAAAACGTAAATCAAACCTCCATGCATGGAGTAAGTCTTCAACTTTCTCACGTAGATCAAACTATCAGTCCTCTTATCTGAAGTATACAGTTGGCTACATCCACCTGTTGCCAAAAGTAGCCTCTACCTTGACATGGGGCTGCCCAGCCATGCCGGAAGGGTGCCTCCAATTGTCGCATCCCTGCACTCACTTGAAAAGGGCTTTTAAGGCAACTATCTGTGTTTGAATAAGCCATCACCATTTTAAAATAAACTCTGTCTTTTCATTCTAGCTCATAATTTGCAAAAAAGGAAAGGAGAAAAAGGGGGAAGAAAGGAAGGAGAGAAAGGAAGGAAGGAAGGCAGGCTCCTATATGCAACTACCCTGAGTTTCATTACCTAGACATGTCTTCAAAGACATGACATTTTTTTCTGAATGTTCTAAAAATGGATGCTATGTATCAGCTAAAAATATAAAAATTAACAAGTATGCTTTGAATCACATAATAGCAAATGTCAATTTCCTGTAAGCCAGGAGTGTTCATCCTGAGCTCTCAGTTAATCTGAAACCAATCAATCACACCTAACATGTGCCAACAGGGCACCTCCAGCTGGTCAACTAGACCACAGCTTCCTTTGGCAAACAGTACATACAAGCGCCTGAGGGCACCTGCAGCCTGGGTCCCTGCCTGGGGGACAGAGAGATTGCTGAAATCTGGCTCCCTGAGCTGGGGCTCACACAGACTTCCAGCTGAGTGTGAAGCCCCCTGCCATCTTCTGGGCTCTGGTGGGATGCTGACGAAGGACAGAAGACACCACTGAGGTGCCTTATTTCTGTTCCTAGCTTCCAATTCCAAAGGAAATGAGGATGTAGCACCCTGCTTATCCCAGCGCTACCCAACAGAGATCTGTTCCGGGCTGTCTTGATTCATTATTACCGATATGGGTGCAAACCAGGGAATGCCGAGAAGGGAAGTTTGTGCTAAATCACCCATTTCGTTTCATTTAGCTGTTGCTCACTAGATCCCTATTCCATGCAGGCCATGTGCTGAGCACTGCTGGCCTGCAGACTAGAAGACACCCCAGCGAGTGAATAGATCAGAATCCACGATGGGAGGCGCTCTCCAGCTGTAGTGGCACCCAGGCAGGAAGAGCTTAAGGGAAGCTTAAGCTAAGAAAAGATGTTCTGACTTGAGCTTCAGAAGGTAAGAAGCTCTTACGCAGGGTGAGGACCGAGTATGACTTTGAGGCAGAAGCAAAGGCCCCAGGGCTGGATCACACAGGCAGCCTTTGGAAAAGCGTGAGAATTCGCTATCACTGCAGTGTTCCAGGGGCGTCATTTTCCTTCATGAAACAGCCTTGTCATGCACTGTTAGTCTTCTAGACGTTTTCCCTCAGAGAAAGGAGTCCTCCCCACACCCACTAATCATGCAGACACCTCTGGGATTCGCGCTCTGAAGAGAGAGAAGGAAGGAACGCTGTCTTCAAGCAGCTCAGAGTCTAGTTAGTAGGAAAATCAGGGTGTGCATGATAACATAGACACCTTACTATGGGCCAGACTTCCGGGAAAGAGATCAGCGCCACAGGAAGTGGGCAGGAGAGGTGGCACAGCTTTAGCTCAAGGCCCCTCAAACTCTGGGTCTCAGACTAGACTCTGTCAACAGCTCGGCAAAGCAGGACCTAGGTAATGACTGCACCCATTTCAGTGCCCTGGAGGCCCCTCACCTGGGCCCAGGCTGGAGTGAGTCAGGTATGTGTCTCCCTCTATGGAGCTCCTCACAGGAACATCTTCCCCCTTCCAACTCGGACTGGGACTCGGGGACCAATAGCATCAGATCCCCTGGTAGCTTTCAGAAATGCAGATGCTCAGGCCTCTCCCTAAAGCTCTGGCATTACAGCCTGCATTTGGAAGATACTCATAACTCAAGCAGACAGTGAAGTTTGAGTTGGGCTGTCACTTTAACCACCTGGAACATTTTAATACATCAAGGTGCCCAGGTCTTACCCGAGAGCCTGATTGATTTGACAAAGGTTCAGTTGGGCATGATAATTTTTAAAGGCATCTCAATCACATTAACCTGTAGCTAAGTTTGAGAACTTTCCAGCTGTCTCTCTTACCTAAGAGCCACCAGTACGAATGAGAGGTGCCTGCGGTTGGTTATTCCAAAAAAGGTGAGGCAGGAGTCAGAGTAAAGGACAGTAGGAGGAGAGGAACTGAGAAGGAAGCAGTCCCCTAAACATGGTTACAGGTGGCCTCTCATTAACCTGTAATTAGACACCGTTTACTGTCATGCCCTCACTTGACAATAAGCTGGGGCCCAGAATGGGTTGATGACTCGCCATGGTCATATAACAGAATCAAAACAGAAAGCCTTTCAGATGGGGGTGCTGGAGAAAGCATGGGACAAGAACACCAGGCCACCCAACTTGCTGGCTTTGTGGTATCCTCATCCTCAGGGCCCCCAAGCTTCCACTCTGTTGCCCATGGTGTCACTTCCCATGCTACCTCCTTTGTGCAAACCACAGAGGACTTCAGGGTCCCTCCAACTCACCTTCATGTCTGCTCTGACCTTCTGGATGGTCCACCCACAAAGGAAGACACAGTCTTGTTACTGAAAAGGAATGACTATCCCAGCACCCCAGAGGAAGCCAAGCTTTCCCTGGCGCTTATCATCACAAAAGAGTTCCTTTTGCTCTAGGCTCCCTATGGAAGGAACCGCATGACCTAATGCATGGCACTTCAAAGACATCCCTACAGTAATAGTTTTCATAAAGCCATTATGTATAATGTCCCTGGATGTAAGCCAAGGAAATAACATTAAAATGCATGAAAATTCTGCCAGGGACTAAGAACATATGGTCCAAGTGCACAGTGTGGTGCAGGAATAAAAATTAGTGCACCAGAGGAAGGGATAAATAGCATGCCCTTCAAATGGGCCCTCATAAATACCGCTTCTGTTATGCAGGCCTTTGGTAAGGCAGTAGGAGACTGAGGTTTGACTCACTGGCCTGACATGGCACTGCTCTGTGTCACGGGTTGAAGGAAAAGCATAAACAAGCCAGTAGTAGGGTTATCATCCATTTATGGGAGTTCATGACTATCCAAGACTTTGGAAAGAAGAGAGAATGATCCATTTTTGTGCAAAATTGGGCCAAGGGTATATCCAAAGAACAATCCAGGGGTTTTCTCAAGAAAGTTTGTCTGCATTGGGGCACACAACTACATGAATAGCGGGTTGAGTCCCAAAGTTCTGTACACCCTGTGTGGTGCATGGAATGTTTCTGTACCTGTCCACAGTCCCTGTTTCTAGATGCCCTGGGAGATACCATATCAGAGGATGTGGGCACATGGGAAATTACCACAGGTAGAGAAGATGGGACTTAAAATAAGCCTTGGAAGATGTGGAGGATGTCCATACGTCAACATGGAGAACAATTAGGACAGAAGAAAATGACTAAAGGGGAGTCCTTGCTTTAGAAATGGGCATGGCTGCACTCTGAGATGGGGAGTGGGATTTGGCCTGGCAGCCTGTCTGGTGAACAGAGATGGTTTGACCGGGCAGCTGTGGAAAGTGCAGGTCATTTCCCTTCACTCCACTACTCCTCCCACAGTCAAGAGCTCAGCATACCGAAGGGTCATCATGGGTGGTCCAAGCTACCTGGGCATCACCTTGACTCCCTCCTCCTCACCCAACACCCCCTATCGGAACACTGTCAAGTCTACCTATAGAATGATTTTTGAATCTATCCCTTCCAAACACCTCTTCTTTTCTCAGCTCAGATCTTGTCATCTCTCAGCTGGTCCACTGCAGAAGCCACCTCACCCATTTCCTGGCTGCAGTCTCTGCTCCAGACTGCCCTCCACACCGTGGCCAGAGTGGGCTTCCTGAGTATTTCAGTCAATGGCTGCTATGTGGCTAATGTTGTATGGAAATTGGAAATAAACTGTTAAAAAAACACTACTACAAACTGTAATGAATGGTATCAAGGAAAAGAAAAGGACATTGTAAAACAGAAACTAGGGTGGTAGAATTGGGGGACAAGGAAGTCAGGAAGAGCTTCACTGCACATGACAGGTGTGCTGGGGTCCGAGAAGTGAAAGACTCTTCAGTGAGAGAGTGTGAGGCCGGCATGCATGGCAGAGAGAAGAGCGCTGGGAATGTCCTGAGGCAGGAAAAACAGGTTGAATTCCAGAATGAGAGGAGGAGGATGTGCACCAATAGTCGGGGTAGCCTGAGGTGGGTGGCAGGAGCCTGGAGCAGTGAGCAAAGTCCAGACTAGGCAGGACCCTGGTGGTCCCAGGAAGACACTTGAAAATTATTTAGTGATAGCCACTAATATATTTTAACTCCAAGGTGACTTGGAGATAGTATGCAATTTGTATTTTTAAACCTATCTCTGGCAACTCTGTGAGCAGGGGGACTTGGGAACTATGTGTGGAAGTGCAAAAATTCAGTGGGCGAAGGTGGCCAGAGGTCAGGCAACAGACAATGGTGGCTCTGACTAGGAAGGGGTTGTGAGGGAAGTAGGCAGGTGTAGGGTAGCCTTCGGAGGTGGAATGAACGAACTTGGGATGAGTTGAATGAAAGAAGGTGAGGGAGCAGGGATCAAAACAATGCCCAGATTTCTGGTCAAAAGATTGGATAAAGGTACCCGGCAAGGAAGGCGTGGGTGAAGGAGGCAGGCCAACATGGCCACTCCACTAAATCAGTGTGATCAATAGTTCTCTGCTGAAATGTCGTGGCATCCTCATCGTGACAATGTCCAAAGCCTTGACCATGACGTTTAATTTCCTTCACCATCTAGTCCCGCCCAATCTCTAGCACTTGCCTCTCATCTCCTCCTACCATCTCCACTTCAGGGATGTGCCCAGGTCTTTCCTTTTCCTGAATTTCCCTTTCCCTCCCTGAGCACCTGGTAAACCCTACTCACCTTTCAACACCTACATCGCATGGCACGTCTACTGCAGTGTCTTCTACACACAGAGGACAGCATGCTCCCTCCTGTCTCACCTTACTTCATACAAAACTCCACTGTAACATGGACAACAACACCACATCATGGGAGCTCGAGAATCCTGGGGCCCCTCAAGGCCGCAACTGTACCAGATTCATTTCGTGCCTTCCACAGTGCCCGATGGTCTTTATACACAAAACAAACAAACAAAAGTTTGCTGAAGTGAATTGAATGTGGTAGAGCATAGAAACATTAAAGTGCCATTTCTTCCCAATCTTTTCCCCCCTAAATTCTGGATTTTCGCTATACCTGCTTCACATCTATCTGATTCAGACCCAACACTTCCTCCTTCTCTGACTAGACAGTTCCTTCTCTCTCATCCCTGCAGCAGGACTGCTGGCTCAAGATGCATTTAAATGCTTCCAAAGCAATGTTCCTGACCCCACACATACAAGTCTGGGGTTAGCTCTTCCAAGCGGAAGTGCAGATTTAACGTGTGTTGTGTTTCTAAAACCCGGTGCCCATTACAACTGATGGTGATGAGTGGTATGACTTCAGGTGCCCTGTGTGAAAATAAGGGGTCAGGCCTGGTGATCCCTGTGGGTTTTCCAGCTCCAATTTGTATGAGTCTGCGATGACTAATGGACTTGAAGAAGATGAAGTGACATATCCGTATGTTCACTAGAGTGAAAATTGGTCATCGGTCATCACCTTAGGGGATTAGTCATATCATGAGCAGCATTTGTGCCTATTTTAAAATCCCTGAAGACTACATGCAGGAAAAAGAAAAATGATAATAGATGATATTTATGAAATATGTACACATGCCAGGGGCTCTCCTCAGCATTAAAAACAGAGAGTTGGGGAGAAATTGCACCCAAATGCGAAGTTCATGTTTGCTGTGAGTGATCTGGAAAGTATGGATGGAGAGCTGACCCAGTGTGCACAGAGAAGCCCCAGCTCTAGGGGGGCACCTGGGAGCCTGGCTCCTTCATCTCATGTGTATTCGTGCATCTTTGCTGGGTTTTCTGCCCCAATGACTCTGCTCACATAGCACTGGGAGCTGGTGATTTTTTGTTGTATACAGAAAGAAGATTCCAAAATAGAATCATAACTGAAGATGGAAGAGGTAGTTATCATGTTTTAAGTCATCCGTGAATGCAGGGAATAGGCATCCTCTTTAACTTTTTGAAAGTCTCTTTTTTGGAGAAATAACAAATAGCCCATAATGGAGGCACCAATCCAGGCTCTGAAAGATCAGATGTAAAAACCAAGTCTATCTCCGGGAAAAGATGTTCCTAAAGTGACATCAGTGGGACCGGGTGAGGAGTGGCAAGGGGTAAGAATGACCGCTGGGTTCTGTCTCATTTCCTGCTGGGGAACGAGAAGAAGTGAAGTAGAAGATAATGAATTCCATGTCGGCATTTGAGGGTCCTGTGGAAAAGGCTCTGAAGGTGTCCAGTAGGCAGTCGACTATGTGAGCAAAAACCATAGACATTTGAATGCAGGAGGTGTGGACACATGGGTGAAAATTGAAGCCCTGGGGGTGGACAGAAGTGACCTGGCCTCATTGATACCTTGGATTACTGGCCAGAGCTTCACACCATGGACACAGTAGTCACCATGCTGCCTGGACAGGTGATGGTCAGGAGGTTCAACACACACTGACACTCATATCATGAAAGAAAACTAGACGAAGAACTAGTAAAACCTCCACCTTCCCTTTTTCTGATGTCATCAAGGTGTCATTGAAGACCAATGTTTCCTCTCAATGGCCAGTGTCCCCCTCTGTGACAGGAGACAAAGTTAATGCTCCTGGCCAGAACATTCCAGGACTGAGGGCTCATTACACACATGACTGGAGTGTGGAGAAACATGTCAGAGAAAAATCAATGCCATCTCCGCTTCTGGTTTTAAACCAGAGCTGTGTTGCTGGCATTCACTCATTTGATTTGCATTTGTGAAGCACATACCCCATGATAGGCACAGAACACGTGAGACAGAGAATACTGAATCAAAGAGCATACAGCCTACAGGGGGGACATAGAGTCGGTATCAACCAAGTGCTCTTACAGAAGCCTATGTCAGGGGTCAACTATTGGCCTAAAGTTGCTGAAAAGGCTTCTGGGAGCAAGAATTTCTTGCCATAGGCTTCAAAGTGTGAATAAGAACTCACCATGCGAACTTGGGTAGGCAGAAGTCTTAGTTAGTAGGCATAATGTTGAGGTAACAAAATATAGACTGCTTGGGGTGGGTTGGAAAGTCCTATGTAATTGAATCACAAGATACAGGGGTTATAGGTGGGAGGTGGGGCTAACAGTGCAAGTGATGACTAGCTGTGGAGGGCTTTGAATGCCACACATGAACTTGGGTTTTATTCCATTGGGAGGGCTTAATAATTTCTTAATTGTAGCCAAAGAGGGAGAGGATACCATTTTCTTACTTTAAACTCCACCTCCTCAGGATGCCCTTTGGCCTTGCATCTGGCTTGTTCTCATCTCTGTGTAGGGCACAGTTTTCAGTGCTAGGCACACATTGTAAACATCTGGAGAGCTCAGGGAAAAAATAAATGATAACAAGGTGCCACCCCAGGCCAATTATATCCAAATCTTTTCTGTAGGGCGCAGGCACTAGTGTTTTCTACAACACTTTCCAGGTAATTAGAGGATGTTGAGAAGTAGTGCATTAGGTTCCAAGCTCCTTATGTCACCCGTGGAAACAGCCACCAGCTCAGTCCCATCCTCCTGTGAATTTGTCTCCATAAGATTTTTAAAGGCCAAAAGGCCAAAGCAATCATATTATTCAAAAAGCACATTTAACAAATAATAGGATAAACCTAAGCTGCTTGACTTTGGTCGCTTCCTCATCCTCAGTGACACTAGAGCTTCATTTAGATTCACACTCCCCTTTGCTTTGGCTCAAAGGAGGCAAATCTAAATGGCAAGCCAGGCAGAGAGCCCCTCCCTGGCCCCTCTGTGTGAACAGAAGCTTAGGTTGCTCACTGGCGTATCTGTACCTTCCCAGAGAACTCCCGTGAGCTACAACCCAGTGAGGAAGGTTGGTGGGGACCTTGGCCTCCACCTATCAGCTAGACACCTACATACAAAATGTTTTAGAGGATAGAATTTTTCTGATATTTTTACTATGACATTTATTAAAACTGTAAGCAGATGAACACTGTCTTGTGAAACACTTTGATATGTATTGGAGCTTTTGCTTTTCCTGCCTCAGATGTAGCCTGCAGCACCTTGGAGATGTGCTCATTAATTACAATAAATAACTCATCGCTATTCATGAAGGATATACACTCAACTGTCCCCCCTCACCTATGGTTTTGCTTTCCACACTTTCAGTGGCCCATGGTCAACCGCAGTCCAAAAATATTAAATGAAAAATTCCAGAAATGAACAATTCATAAGTATTAAATTGCATGTGTTCTGAGTAGTGTGACTCTCCCACTCCATACTGTCTGAGACATGAATCATCCCTTTGTCTAGCATCTCCATAATCAGATCCCCAACCATTAGTCACTTGGTAGCTGTCTCAGTTATCAGGCCAACTGTCTTGCTGTCACAGTACTTGTGTTCAAGTCACCCTTATTTTACTTAATAATGGCCCCAAAGCTCAGGAGTAGTCCAAACTCTATCATAGCCATGTATGCCTAGGGAAAGCATAGAATACACAAGGTCTGGTACTCTCCATGGTTTTAGCATCCCCTGGGGGTCATGGGACATATACCCATGGATAAGGCGGGGGGAACTAACTGTATTCAGACAACATGTTGTTTACATGTCTAATAAATGTGACATTTGGGGGTTTGGACAGAACTTCAACCATGACCCAGAAGAAAAGCACATGACTGCAAGCTTTGCAGTGCAACAGAGACACACAGCTTTGCTGAGACCAGCGGGAAAAGGTCACAGCACCCAGATTCTAGCCCCTGCCCTGGGTTCACATACCATGTGACCTTGCACAAGTCCATGTCCTGGAACTCAGTTTCCCTATTGATATAAGGGGAATGGATTAGATATTGTCAAAAAAAAATCTTTTCCCATTCTAAATTAGATTTTTACCAAGGAGCAACTTTGGAAAAGTCCTTTACTTGGTTCAGATCACAGCTGTGACTGTGTAATGCTTAAGTCACACCTCCTTCTTTTCTGTAAAATGGGGACATAGCCACTTACTGAGCAGAGCTCACGCACAAAGCAGAGTGTCTGAGACTTCTAGGGGCCGAATAAAGCTAACAGCAAAAGTGGCCAGCACAGACTGATGCTGCTATGTGCTACCTACCGGACGCTGCATACGCAGGATTCAGTTAACCAAGAGCTTAAACTTCTCTGCATTAATAGTCAAGGTCAGAGGTAAATTAACACGGTGTTCTCGAATCCTCACAATACAGCAATTTTATAGCTAAAGAGAAGGGGTGTGGGAGGATCCGGGGGTTTCCAGAAATACCCAGGGAAGCTTCCATGAGGTGAAGACTTAGACAAGAAACTCCCTGGTTCCAAAACTGACTCCTGCCACCACACTTTGTCACTTCCAGAAATCATTGTATCCTCATCAGCCTCTCCTCATGCCTCCCTACCTGCTTTTATGCAGAGTCACCATGAAAGCTAAATTACTTGAGAGCTGGGACAGCACCTTTCACACTGTGGAGCACACACAGCCGTGAGCAGCTGCTGATCCTGTAATAACGTCTCACGTGTTAAAAATCAACTTAAATTATTATGAAGAATCCTCAGTTAACCTTCAGTACATAATAATCTCTTCTAAACCCCAAGTTTCAATCCCCCTTCTTTCTGACCTGCTTGGTGGAGAGGAAGGAGACAGAGGAGAAGGAAGGCCACTCGCTGAGCCCTACCAAGGTCCCACAGCCTGTGCTGGGCACTGTGCCATCTCATGGGGGCCTCCCTGCCACCTCCACATGGGGTATTCTCATACCCACCTCATTGATTGCAGAGCAGAGGTGTTGCCCCCACCTGCAAGGCTCCAAACCAAATTATTTAAAGCGTGTCATCATGTGACAGTCTCTAAAGCCCTTCAGAAGCATCCATCCAACACAAGACTTTGTCCAGCACTATATTTGTTCTCTTGACATTCATTGGAAAACGAAACCTTAATGTATCCAGATGCATGGCCCATGCATCAATAAGGATGTGAAATCAGCACATATTTCCAACAAAAAAATAGAAAATTGTTCTCCTGTCCATTCCAAGGTAGAGTACTCTTGAAATCCAGCCTCCACTGACCCTGTCCCTGGGCCCTGGATTCTGGGGACCCTTTCCCCAAAGGGCTTGTGAGTGACATGGCTATTAGGGAATGGTGTAGGTGCTCGGGGCTCTCAGCATCATGCTGCTGTGAGTGGCAGCTGTTACTTTCCTGTTAGAGAAAAGGCCAAGCTCTGCCACAAAGCCCTGGGTCCACTAACGAGAAATCTAGGTCATGTCTGATTTTAAGAGATAGTGTGAGCCTTGGGGATGAAGGAACAAAAATGACCACCTCAGAGCAATGCATTTTCAGTCACAGCCCTACCTGTGACCAAATGGCACCTTCCCAATCTTCGGGGGGACAACAGCTTTGACACCTATTTTGCGAGTCCCTGTTCTAGGCCTTGCCAGGGAGCAGGAACTTGCAGCCTGGCCTAGAGGCACTCCCGGCTTATGGAAGGAAAGGGTTGAACACAAGGCAGCTCCTCCTTCCTGGGGGAGCTGAAGGGTACAGGGGGAGCAGGAGGAATGGGAGGAGGAGACGCAGGATCTGGTTATGAGAAACATTCTTGTTTATAACGAGTGCCCAGGCTCTATTCCGAATGCTTAGTGGAGCTACTGAGGGTTTTAGGCAAAGACCTCAATAAGGCACATCTGTGCTCTGTGCTCATTATACTCCTATATGTGCATACATGTATATGTGAGTGATGTTTATGAGTCTGGTGGCTTCTAGCTGGGTTTATGTTTCATTAGATTCTCAAAGAATCCCATGTATCTGTGGGTGAACCTGAACCATGAGTGAAGGCCCTCCTGGGACAAAGGTGCACAGGGAATCCCTGAGCAATGTGGGATATCCCTTCACATCTGTCCTTTATGGGTCACCCAGCCTGATCTTTTGAACTCTAAGGAATCTCTCTCCTACACCAAAGCTTCATCTAGCTGCAGTTGGACTTGAAAGTGAGCATGCTTTAGTGTAACTACTGGTCAAGAATTGCAGGACTCCCAGGCTAATACCACAAATCTCCCTTTCTTATGCAGCTGCTTGGTCCTCCTAGGTGTCTCCACCAGGTCACTGCTACACCATGGACATTACCTTGTGCATGTCGTCTTAAGGGGTGGACACCTATTGACCAACTAAAGTGTTGGAAAGTTGTTCTTTACACTGAGCTAAAATCCATCTGCTGGTAACTTGCATCCATTGGTCTTAGTTTTACCCTTTATGGTCATACAGAATTATACCAGCTTCCTCTTCAATGTGCCATATTTATTTATCTGATTCTTCCTGGAACTGGGAGGTCACTAAGGATGGGGATGGGGTCTGATTCATGTGGAATCCCCAGAATCTAGCACAATGCCTGACATACAAATGCTGGATAAATTATGGCTGGATTAACGAATGTACAAATGATAAATGATATTCGTACATATATGCCCAATAAAGTATGTTAAGTGGATGTAAAAACAATATTTGTAGATCTTAACATGCATCACAGTCCTCTCATACCATGCCTATAAATTGCAGGTCAAAAATCCTCAACAATAAATGTTGGAGGTCTCTAAGTTAAGGCCTTCCCTTTGGGACCCCAGTTCATAACTGTGACACTCTGTGTCAGCAGGAGAGCACATGGCACTCAGAGCCCATTTTCCTTTATAACATGGGTCCATAGCTCTTGTTAGCACTTAACCACCTGAGGAGAACGCTCGACTCAGAGGAGTGCAATAGAGGGCAAAGCCACTGGACCGAGAGGGAGAGGTCAGGCATATGCACGCCCTTCCTGTGTCCAGAGAGCAGAATTGTCCCTTCTCTGAGCTGACATGGAATCTCTCTGCTCTTTCTTTTCACAGTCTCCCCTCTCACACAGCAGGGCAGCCATGTGCCCCCCACTGGCCTCCAGCAGCAGAGGAGTAAGCTGTTCCAGCACGATGACTCTGTGTCTGATTTATCCCTATGTCCTTGGCCCAGCTCAGAGCCCAGCATACTAAACAGCAAACAAACGGCTCCCGTGCATCCCTTAGAATTCCTCCATGCCTGGCCACAGGCCAACCCCCGTGGTGCTGCCTGCCCTTCAAAAGCAGGATTGCAACATCAGGTGCCTCTGCGGGAAGCTCCCTCTTCCCCTGTGATATTTCTACAAATGAGAACATTTTCATTCCCAAGAAGCACATCCTGATGTTCTGCCTTATTTGAACCTGCACACCCACTACTTGATGTGGAAGTCCTGGAACACATTAGCTCAGCCAATTTCACATATTGAGCAGAGCCGTGGAAATCAGATCATGTCACTCTGGTGCTTTTCCCCTTCCACTTGCAATAGCTTCCTAACTCCTGCAAGACCCAGCACGATCTGCCACTGCGTCCTCTCAGCTTCGCCCCTGCCACCCCACACCTTTGCTCCCTGAGCTCCAGGCACGCCTGGCCCTCTGTCAGTTGCTAGAACATTCCAAGCTGTGTCCTACTGTAAAGGCTTCATGCTCACCAGTCCCTCATCAGGAATCACTCTCCCTGGCACTTCCAATGGCTGACTCTTCTCATGTGTCAAATGACAGTTTAAATGTCACCCTCCCAGAAGACCTTCTCAGGACATTCTTTCCAAAGTAGAATCTGCCCCGTAGCTCTCTTTCAGAGCACTGTGCCTAGTATTTGTTTTGTTTTGTTTTGTTTTTGTATTGTTTTGTTTTGTTTTTGCCCTGTTAACTTCAATAGTAATTATTTTGTTTAGTCACTTGTTTACCTTTTTGCCATTTTGGACAGTAGGAAGCATGTCTGCCTAGCACACACTCATGTCTCCAACACAGCAGCCCATAACAGAGTGATGAGAGGTTACAATTCCTGAGGGCTGACCATGGGTTGGGCGTGGGTCTCTACATCTGAGAAGCATTGTCTTGTTGTTCAGTTCTCACCACAAACTAGGGGATAAGTAGTATCCCATTTTATAAATGAAAAATGACTTGCCTAAGGTCACACAGTCAGTGACATAGTCAGGATTTGATTCCCTGCTGTCGGATTTTGGAATCCATAGTCATATGTTTATAATCCACAGCTGTAGCATTCAATGAATATTTTCTGAATAAATAAATATAGAAAGCAACCATGGCAGACCTAAAGCAACCATTATTGTCTGCGTGATGGTCCATTCCTGGAAGATAGGAGCTCTGGCGTATGTCCCTTCAGTGCTTTCCCACACCCATGACAGTGAGGAGCTGAACTGAGTAACGCTCCGGCCCACGGCAGTGCTGCTGAGTGCAGTGACACCAGGCTTGTGATGTGGATCGAATGGGAGAACGTAGCATGTGGCAGATTTAGAGATGATTCACCCAATGCCTCTCTTTACAGACTCTCACTTGCTCCCAAGTCCATGCTCCTCAGCCAGGCACACGTGGTCCTTCATGACCTGCCTTGGCCTTATTCCAGTCTCATCCCCGCCATGCCCCAACCCACACCCCCAACAGCATCACAGGGTCAAGGGCTCATAGTCATTTTTTCTGCCCCAAAAGCTTGGGCTTTGATTTTTAGGTAGAAGAGCCCAAGGGCATGGCTTGATTAGATTTGGTGCACTGAGGTGGACAGCTGCAGATCTGGAGCACCCTAGAAGAGCACAGTGCTGACACTGATGGGCACTCGATAAATACTTGTGGGAGGAAGAGAACCAGCAAGAGAAAGGACGGCCCTTGCACTAACACAGCTGAACTGATGACAAAGGATCTGTTGGAGAACATGGTCTTTATAGTTTGGCTACAAATACTAGAGCATCCTAAGGGTAACAGTTTGAAAAGTAAGAATTTAGAAGGTTGTGAAATTCCTCTGCCACCTCTTCAGCATGCCACCAGACAAAACCAGAGGCGAAGACCACAGATATCCCAACGTCAAGTAATTCACAGGACAGGGCTGACCTAAGAAAACCGGTGCTCCTGCCAGGAGGAAAAGAAAAGGAGAAGGGAACATGGCCTTCACCCCAGAGGACTCTTTGCCCATCTGGAGTCATTGCTGTTGTTAATAACTGTGGTGATGCAAACCTCGAGGCTTGGAAAGGAACTGCCTGTCGCTCCTGGAGCAGAACCTTCAGTGACTTCCCATGTTCTCGCTCATGAGCTCTCCTTACTAAAACCAAACCATGTGGAAGCTTAGCAAACGGGCTGGTATTCGGCTTGCCCTGGGACCAGAGTGTGGAAACTTCTACCATCCTCTCCCCACTCCCCTCTCTATCTGACCAAACCCCTACGGTAACCCTTCCCAGCAATAGAATGTTAGAAGTTCTTCATTACAAATAAAGGTCTGGTTTTTGTCTTATTAGGAAACCAATGCACACTTTTAACTGAAAGAAACTGTGGCATGAGCTTATTTTTCTTTCTTACATAAAATAATTTCTAAGTTATCCCCCAGCTATTCTACTGTGTGCTTTTCCCTCTCCTAAACCTTGGCCTGCAGAGCTCATTCCCCTGCTGTGGCTTGTGTTGCTTCGAAAGCCCAGCTCAGAGCCTACATCTGCATTCTAAATAAGCAAATTCAATTCCTCCACTGTGCATCAGTGTATGCCCGCACCGTGGGGAGAGAGGGCACAGGCTATGGCTGGGGTCCTGGCCTTGACACAGAGCAATAATGAGCTTGCTCATCATTTCAGATCCCAGCACGGGCACCCTCCTTCCACCCCAAATCAAAGGGATGGACATGTCCACAGGTATGTCTATTTGACTAAGAGGTCGCTCTGATTATAGATCTGACAGGAATCATAGCTCACCCTAAAGAATGAAGAGCTTTTGTCATTTCTAATGTCCAGGCAGAGAGGAGGCTATTTAAGGACTCTGAAATAACATGGCAGGAAATTGAGATTCACTTATTGCATATAAAGTGATGGAAAAATCCCCTTGTTCACCATCTCTGTTCCCCTTGGGCCTGTGGTGCAAACTGCAGAGCATAAATCGGGAGCAAACCATGCTGGAATATCAATAAACCCACATCGACCCAAGGCAGGAACTCGGCCTACAGCCTGGGTTGTTTTTTTTTATTTTTTTTTTTTAGACATTGGTTGGCAGCCAGGTTGATGAAAGGAGAAACCAAAGAGAATAACAGCTTTGCAGCAGCAAAAAAAAAAAAAGTTAGAATTCAGGAAATGTTATCCATGTGCCTCCCTGAAAATTCATGAGAAAAAAAGCTGGGGAGCAAAAGCAATGAAAGTACAAACACAGGGGGACACAGGCCCCAGGGCTGGGCCATCCTCAGGTGTTACTGCTGAACTGTGCTCCTCCCAAAATTCAAATGTTGAGGACCTAATTCCCAAGACCCCAGAGTATGACCCTGCTTGTAGGTAAGGTGTTTAGAGAGGCAGTCAACTTAAAGTGAGGTCATTGCGGGGAGGATCCTAATCCAATATGACTGGTGATTTTATAAAAAGGGGGACTTCTGGCACAGACCCTGAAAGAGAGAAGCTGATGCAAAGAAACATGGGGAGAAGACAGCATCTCCAAGTCAAAGAGAGAGAGAGATCTGGGGTGGATCCCCCCTCGCAGCCGCCAAAGGACCCGACCTTGCCACCACCTTGATCTCAGACTTCCAGCCTCCACAAGGGAGAGACACTGAATTCGTGCTGTGTGAACCACTCAGTTTGTGGTTCTCTGTTGGGGGAGACCTGGAAAACGAAAATACAGAGCTCCCAGGAATGCCACTGAAGGAAAGAGGCGACTGCCTCCTTCTTCGCAGCTCCCCCAACTTTTTTGCCAAGTGGGTTAGTTATTGAACTCCCCCCACTCTTCACCATTTTTTACATTATTTTGCCTACCTATAAAAGTGCACATAAAAAATTATTTGTATGATCATTCTATAATGACCAAAGACAAAACATCAGAATCTCTGGTCAGTATGCAGAGCCAGAAAGACCACCTTGAAATAATATACGATTTGCCCGAAAGGCAAAGAAACATGAAATGGACTTAGTTTAGAGGGATTCTTCATGGAGACGTGGAGCAATTCCATCAGGCTTTCAGAAGTATGGGAAATATTTCATGAGTCTTCGCTTCCTTCCTTACGTCGCCATCTGACCTTCACAGACATCAAGGTGGAATTAAAAGTCTAAGCCCCTGTTTCTCAAGGGCTGGTGGCCCACATGTGCAGGATTAAAGGCCCAATAGGTTATTTTCATAAGCTGTCATCACCACAGCCACACCCCAGCTCAAAAACACCAACTTTTCCCATTTTATTTGATAGACAAGAAATTTCCGGCTTTACCATCCAGCCAATGTTTTGACAAACATTTATGAAACTCAGACTGGGTGTTCGGGAGGTGCCAGACATCAGACAGACACCTTAATGAGATCCAATCTTTTTCCTGTGTAGCTCTCGTCTCGTGAAAGATTCAGACATTGAAAGTAGCCATGATGACGCTGGGTTGTGTGAGACGTGAGTGCCAAGGAAGGGCTGCTAATCAGACTGTGGAGTCAGCAGCTCTTCTGAGAAAGGCCTTCCCAGCAGAGAAGCAAGCTGGGCAAAGGTGAGGTGGAAAGGCTGGCATGAGCTTAGGCATAGGGTGAGGGGCAGCTCCAAGTGTGTGAGTGTGTGCGTATGCATACACCCATGCCCACACTGAAGTGAGCATGATGGCAGCAAGGCCAGAGTAGACTGGACAAGAGTGATAGACTATAAAGAGCTTGAGTCACTGGAAAACCCAATGTGTTGTAGAGAGAAGCATGACATGAAATTGGACCCGCCCCCGTGGCCACTTGGCTGGTTAGCAGAGATGAGAGTTAGGTCTTCTTTCTCCCAACTCCATGCTACTTCCACTAAGGGATAATAACCACTAATATGTACTAGTAGTTAGGATAAGACATTCCATGCAATAGATGCTTTAGGTTGGATTTACAACAACCCAATAAAATAGTTATTATTACTAACCCAACTTCTCTGACGGAAACACTGAAGCATGGGACATCTGTGTCACTCAAAGGGACACAGCCTGCAAGTGAGTATCAGTTTTCATAACTATCATTACATGGTTCCTCTGCATTGTCCCCTAAGATAATAGAATATACAGAAAACATTCAGCTTATACGATATATCTGAGATGGGGCAAGATATGTAAGTACAATTGTACAAGATGTAAGGTTATCTTTACCAAGGAGAAGAGAATTGTTTTATCCATCTAATTTGCAATAGGGGGAGAATTTACACTAATTTCAGGGGTGTTTAACATATGCCTGCCATGGAAACAGTAAAACAGAACCAAAATGATGTCTCTCTTGCTTTAGTGTTCCAGGGTATGGCATCCCAAGGTGCGTTGCAGGCCGATGTGATTTATATGCTGAAGCATTTCTCTTTGACAGACTACCTCAAATATACCTGTTGTGATATCATATGTAAATGATTTTTGGAAGGAACTGGGATTTAAGAAAAAGACTGGCCTGCAACACCTTTCTGGATTGATACACATCGTTTGTCAGAAAAGTCAGGGTTGGGCAGGACGAGGAGACCACCAATGCCATCAGGAGCTCTGACTCCCTGCTCTTCTAGATCAATGTTTGGTGCTGAAATGAATGAGTACACTTTATTGCAATCTTGACTGCCAAAGAATTCATAAAAATAAATACGCTCATCACTGTTGTCAAGCTGCTACTGAATGCGTGCGTGTCCCACGTGTGTTAGGCAGAGAGGACACAAGAGAGTGCGCTCCTTTCTCCACGTAGTGAATGGAGTAGAGCGAACATGGAGCAGGTGAGGAAGATGCTGGGTCTGCGGAGACGAGGCAGAGTGGAGCAAAAGAAGCCACAAGGGCTGGGGAGTTCAGGGTACCAAGCAGTGACAGAAGCTGAGATTGTTTCTAGAAGACTGACCTGGCATTAAATGTAAGGTATGATTGCAAGTTTTGAGCTTGGAGCCATGGAGAAGAGTTAAGAGGCCATGGTGGTCACCTGAAGGTGGCAGGTTGAAAGCTGGTCGGGGTAGGTGCTTGGTTTTCACAAAGGGGAGGGCTGGCCTGTCTGGAGAGAGTCACAGAAGGGAGCCACCAAGTCCTCTCAGTAAAAGGCCAGCTGACGTCAGGCTTTCTGAGTGCAAGTCTATGAACCAACACGCAGTGTTTGAACTTGGGCTGTGACATCACCTCCGTAGGCTTTAGCTACATCATCTGTACATTTATGATAAATAATCATCCTGATTTGATGGAGACTTGTGAACAGCAAGTGATATAATGTCTATAAAACATTTAGTGCAGCCTCATCCCAGAGTTAATACTCTTCAGAGACTAGGTATGATTATTATTACTTGAAGAGCTGACATTTGAGCTGGGCTAGAAAAGATAAAGAGTATTTTGCTAGGTGGAAAAGGGTGGAGGAGGACATTCCAAGGAGCAAGATTAACATCAAAATTGATTTTCCAGGCCAAGCAGAAAAATACCTCTTTTGTGAAAAGTTCCTTTTTAGCTTGACTGTTGGAAAAAGCAAGCCAAGAATTTCACATGAGAAAAGGGATCTGAAACAGCACCTTTCATTCCGCAATGCAGGAGACATAAGTTTGCATTTTATTATTCTCAGTTGGTTCGTCTTTGCTTTTTCTTAACCTCTGCTCCCTCATCCACCCACGCCCAACCATTTTGCTGAAGCATTTTGCTCCCAGGCCAAGAAGTGAATAAATTATCTTGGAGCACAAAGGTTGATAGAGAGATGCTGACAAATGAAAACATAAGCAATTCAAGTTGATGAGCCCTTTAAGTCACTTTGTTTGTCAAATGTGGATTGGGTTCCTACTCCATGCCAGGCATTATGTCCAGTGTGGAAGATATGAAGGTGCTTACATCATTGTCCCTGTCCTTGAGGTCCTCTGACTAGTGAGGGAGAAGGGCGAGTAACCAATTACCATTTCGAGGGACAGAGGGAAGAAGCAAGGTACCTCGTACTTGAGCGCAGCCTGCAGGGCCAAAGGAAAAGCCACATGGTATCCAAAGTCACTATGAATGTCCCTCAGTCTCCCTGGAAAATGCTGGAAGAATGCTGGAGTTTCAGCTGCCTCCGTGAGACCCCATGTTCTTGATGGAGTACCAGCTGGTGTCCACTATGGTGTGTGGACACTTGACCCCTACCTATGAACCATAGAGAGCAGTTCTCCAGTTAATAACCACGTTTGTTAGAACCTTTTTCTCCCAACCTATATTTCACACTTTCCATTTCCTCCTTCTAAAAGAAAAGTTTAATCAGGGCTGAATTAAATTAGAAATGTTAATGCTGAGATAATTACCTCTGCTTTCAGAAGAATCATCTTTAATAACATATTTCATTCATCAGCTCCAAATGCAGTTTTGGTTCTCCCTTCTCTTGACGGGGCGGGAGCCGTCCAGAGCTTGCAGGTCTTCATCGCCCAGCAGCCAGCAGGGAAGGTGGCATCCCCGTCACTGCTCATCTGAGTATTAAAATTTAACGCACAGTGGCACAGCTGCTCAGGGGTTCTTTGCATTTAATGAAGATGACTCACAGAGCTGTTGGCAGTTGGGGAAATCAGGGGAAGAAAATTTAATCAAGCCTTTTGGGTTGCCTCCAGCAGGGGCAAGTCATCTGAGATGACATTTTTCTATTCCAGTCTCCTGACTCTTTTCCAAGTTGGGACGAGGTGGGTACAAGCAGAGGAGAAGAATCAGACAGACTTGCCTTTTGCCCCCCACCCAGCAGCTCAGACAGTTGCTATATAGGTACATTGCCTAAATTCATTAAACCACACTTTTCTCACTTGAAAAATGGGTTAATAAAATCTACCCCACAGGGTTGTTGTGATGCTGATATGAAGAAAATCTTCCCTAGTGGCCAAAAACATTTATAAAAAAAAGAAATAAGCAAATGTTGATATTATTTACTTATTAATTCCCATGGCAGGTTGAGAGAAGGATCCAGGCTTCACACTTGGTCTGCCCCACTTTCTCCCACAGCGGGGGCTGGATGAGGACTGGATGAGGGGCTGTGCTGCAGGGCTGTCTGTGTAGGAGGCTTGGGAGTATAAATATCTATTGCGTCATTTTTATTTGTTACTGCTACCACCGTTGAATTCCCTTTTCACACTAAATTGACAGACAATTGACGTCTGAGAAAGGCAGAGAATGTGATGTCAAGTTTACAGACTGGAGTCAAGAGCTCCAGATCTGTGAGTCTTGTCATCTGCTTGGGGCTTGGTCTTAAGACAGTGGAAGTTGGATTCATGAATACAGTCAAAACTGTCCAGCTCGACCCTCTCTCAGGAAGGAAGGAAGCCATAGTCGCCCTTACAGCCTTCTGGTCTTGCTTCAGTGAGGACTTTTCCCCTGCAGGCAGCTGGGAGGGCACCCCGGGGGTGGGATGCAGCATCTCTGGTCCCTGGGAAGGCACAGTGGCATGGTCGTGCACCTCGGTCAGCTGCAGTCAGCATCAGTGCAGCTGCATTCAGGATATGTGAAATGAGACCAATAAATAATTATAGTTCTATAAAATATATAATAGACTGATATAGGCAATGATGTAGAAGGAGACCATTAATAACTGTGCATTAGAGGCTTTCAAGGCCAGATAGTTTTTGAGAACATTTTTGAAACCTGAATAGGTAACACTACATCAATTAAAACATAATCATCTATATACATTCTTAGTTGTACCAAAAACAGAATGCTTTTGATGAATGCTAGAAAACAGCTTGATCTCTAGTTTATATATACACACATTCATTCCTCAGATGTGCACTATTCATTATTTGCCAAATACGGGACCACAAGACATGGTCCCTGCCTCCAAAGTGTGTATACTGTAGGAAGGCAGGGAGAGAAGCAAGTCAGTTAAACAACAGAACAGCGTGATTTGTGCTGAGAAAGATGTATGTACAAAATGTATGTGCAGAGAAGGAAATTGGCTCAGACTAAGGAGGTCAAGATAACTTTACCATCTAAACACACTGAAATGTGGGCAATATGCTACATGAATATTACTGGATTACAATACAATGTACAACAGTATAACGGAAATTGCATTCACGCAGACCCAGATTTTAGCCCCAGCTCTACGGCTTACTAGTTGTATAATTCTAACCAAGCTATTTAATCTGCCCTAGCTTCAATGTTCTCATCCTTCTGTAAACCAAGAAAAAATGAACCTTCCTCCTAGAATTAACTGAGAAATGAATGTGTAATACAGTTCATTAGAAAATGCTCGGTAGATTTTAGCTATTATTTTACTGTTATTAATAACAATTTGTTCACTGATTAATTGCATTCGAAATGAAAAAGAACCCTGACTCATTGACATCCATCCAGTGTGTTGTCTTCTGCTGTGGTGATGTTTATGTGAAGGGTCGATGTTGGGTCCTTTGAGACCCTGAGGGGCATCTTTGCTGCAATCTCACGTTATAGATATGATGGAAGCAAACCTGACCATGGTTTCAGCACAGACATGCAGTAGGCATCCGGTGGAGTCCCTGTTTACCAAAGGGCATCCTCCCTATCAAAGCAGCTGACATATCCCCTATCCACAGAAAGTCCTCGGTAAATTATTGCCAAATGGATAAACAAATAAATTAGTGTATGAATGAATATATGTATGAATAACTCTTTTCCTTTGGGACAACTTTCCCAAAATGAACAAAGCTACAGTGCGGCATCTTCACTGCTCTTCAGAGTCAGATCCCCCAACACACACTGAGTCCCATTTCCCCAAGTGTGGGCTTCATCCCTGTGCATCATCTCTGCTCACTTTCTCAACAACCATTTGAACTAGGATGGCATCTGCCTTCATTTTATGGGTTTGGAAACGGAAGCCAGCACAATGAGGTGTCTTACCCAAGAATTATACTGCTGGTTTGGTGGAGTTCAAGTCCAACCAAGCGCATTCTCTGCTTAGTGATGCAGCTCTTAGAAAGGCTATGAACACAAAGCCCTCCCACCAAAACGTGCTCCTCTTCTACTTTCACCTCTCATTTAAGACTCTACTGTCTACCAGTCACCTCTTCCAGAAACCTAGGCATCAACTGAGACTCCATGTCCCCACCGCCTTTTATTTCCAATGAAATATCAATAACCATCCACCCATTCCCCTCCTAGAAATCTCAAACATCTCCCCAATCTCCATCCTACATGATACACTCCTTCTCAGTCCGCTGTCTTCTTCCTCCTTGCCTAAATGAGTTGTCTACAACTAGTGATGACCCCTGTCACCTCCATCCATCCCCACACAGCAGTCACAAAGGTCTCTATGGAACATGAGGATGGTCACCTCACTCTCCTGCCTCCTGTTCTTCAATCGCTCCTCTTTTCTCACAAGAGAAATGTGTGCGACATGAAGCCTAGCATGGCATGAGTTCTTCCAATGTGTCCATCTTCATCTCTTCCTATTTCCCTGCACCGACCATCACACAGTGCTTCCGTATGTCAGTACTACGTACCAAGAACTGTTCTAAGTGCCCTACATCTAGTAACTCCTTCAATCTCATAACAAAACTGTACAATAGTCATTTATATTAGAGTTTGAAATCTATGGGAAACCATGTGACCATTGCTAATTCGACTAGTCCTTCCCAATGCCTAGCACAGGGCCTGATCCCGGGTAGTACTCAGTGAACGTTTGTTAAATGCATGGATGGATGGATGGATGGATGGATGGATGGATGGATGGATGGATGGACAGATGGACAGGTGAAAGGACAGACAGACAGACAGATGGAGGAATGGGTGGATATTATGTAGTATAAAGGTGTCTAATGCTGACACTAAAAATCATCTGAAACAGATGTTACAACACCACCGGACCTCAGCCAAACAGAACTCTGCACTTTTCCTTTCTCCCAGTTTGAAATTTCTAAGTCAAGGTGCTGGTTGAAATATAAATTCATAAAAGCTCCAGAAGTTAAAAATGATCAACTGATGGAGAATAAATGGAAAGTATTGCTTGTTCTCTTTCTCCCAAAATCTCATGAAATCTTGCCAATGAGAAGACGACAGTCAGTCTCAATGTCTATGTGTCCAGCTCTTTGCAGTCAACCGAGACCAGGGGAAGTAGACTTACCGTAAAGAATACCTGTTTCTGGAACCTTTCAGTAATTGAGCTGATTTGCATTTTCCTTTCAACACACACTGATTTTAAGTGGGAGAAAAATCAACTTCTGTTTTGTACTCTAATGGGAAGATAAAAGTTATACAACCATAAATTCCACTGATTAGAGATTCCTGCTCATCTCCTGCTGCATGCTAGCCATTTGGTAGCATTTTAATTTAACTTTCCACTTGCATATTCTCCATTAATATTTATGAAATGATTACTAGCTGTGGCTCAGACTTGAAAGACTGGATTGGAAGCATTCAGCAAATACATTTGCTAGTAGTTGTGAACAAATAATGCCATATAGCCAGCTGCTAGGAAGCTTTCGTTTCTTAATGTATCTCTTTTTTCCCCTGAAGCTAAGATCATTAAAAAACCAGTCTGAGTCTAATCAGCAGGTAGGAATTTTAATAATTACCCTAAACACCATACATCAGAAGAACCCTAAGAGCAAGTCCAGGTCCTGACTTTGAGCAGAATCTGTGGAGTCTTAACTGCCCACTAGATGAAGACAAAACTTTAGTTCCAGTGCCTATGTTAACATCACAATCATTACTAGGATGTTTAATAATCTTTATTGTTAAGAAAGTTCTTTGTCATATTTTTTTTAATTTCATCCTCATCACAACTCCAGGAGATTGATGTTATCATTCCTCTTTTACAAATTAGAGTTTTGAAGATAATAATGCTTGAGGGCCGTCATTCAATAAACACTGTCTGAACAGCAGTCCTGCCCCCAGTTCTTGCAGTTAGAGTGTACGAGTTACAGTCTGTCTGGGAAGAGCTCAGGACCTGCCCAGGAGGCCCTCGGACAGGTGACTCCAGTGAACAGCCGTCGCAATGCGATAAGGGAAGAGACGCACCACGTGGAGGCTGGACAAAGTTAAAACTGAAGAGGAACTCATCAAAGCTGAAAGGCAGAGCAGGAGGAGGGGTGCTGGAAAGTGAAGAAAGCTTTGCCGCAGAGTCCTAAGGACAAGTAAGCAAGTGCACCACAGAGGCGTAACACAACATAACTAGTGGGTTAACTATACTGCCTGCAACCCGATCCGCTACAGGACAGAGCATTAACCAGACCACAGGCAGCCTTCTGCTGGGTTCGAGTTTATTTTTTAGGTGATGAGGAACTGTTAAAAAATGTAAGGGGGATGGTAAACTGACAAGATATTTGGGCCGGTTAGATCGTTCAGCAACGAGGACTGACAATATCAGCGAGTAAATTTGCAGAGGCAAGAGGACCAGGTAGAAGTTCGGGAAAGGAGTGACAAGGAATTGAATTAGGCCATGGGAATGGAGACAGTGGGGATGAAGTTCAAGTTGCCAGAAAGTAGCAGAGTTCATTACTGGACCAAATTCTGGAGCTCCAAAGGTCATGCTCTGCACACCACACTGTCTTTGTAAGGCATATTTTAAAGACCAGCTTTTATAGCACAAAGAAACCAATAAGATAGTGCCAAAGGATGATGAGACCCACTGGATATCAAAGCTGAATGAACTGCTTATTATACTGAGGCAGAGTTACACGGACCAGGCTCAGTCTCAATAGTCTTTTGTGTGTCAGGCTGGCTTGTAGCCAAATTGGAGAAGACGAGCCCTTTTCCCTTCTCTTCTCCTTCTTCTCTGTCTAATGATATTTTCACTGATAATTGTTTTAAACTGTAATCCCACTCCAAGGTATACTGGCATCGAAAGTATTTGGGTACTCAGGTCTAAGAGATTTCACCTCTAGTGGTGGAAATTCTGGGGCTTTAAGAAATACTGGGCAGTTTGGGAGCCACACTGGGAAGTTTTTCCCGCTTGTATTAATCTGCACCTCCATGGTACAGTGTGAGGGCTTCCGGGACATGCCCCAGTTATTCCCATTAGCTCAGTTCTTCCTTCTCTTAGCTTAAGACACTTGAGATTCATAGCTTTATCTTATGGCTCCTAGAAGTTTGCAGTTAAAATATAATTCTCTTAAGGGAAAAATTCCTGGAGTCATTATCTAATATTTTTAGAAAGTGATGATTTGACTTCTTTT
This sequence comes from Carollia perspicillata, assembly GCA_004027735.1. Lineage (NCBI taxonomy): Eukaryota > Metazoa > Chordata > Mammalia > Chiroptera > Phyllostomidae > Carollia > Carollia perspicillata. Next base: position 3,313 of record PVKM010002025.1, on the reverse strand, counting down.
TAAGGGTTGAGTTGACTAAAAGGAAATAGAACAGTGGACCCGCTGGCTTTATTAGAGGCAAAGGGACAAAGACTTACAGAAACAAAAAAGCTTATTAGTCAGGTTTTCAGGCATTGTTGAAGTGGTGCTGTTTGGGAAAAGATGGACTATCTCCTTTGTACGCGTGTGTATACAAATGTGCACACATATACATACACATACACACATATCTCTGCAAATGGGGAGGAATTGGGTGATTGCCCATCTTGTTGATGACTTTCTATCACAAAGACCCTTGTCCTAAGAAGACTGCATTTTTCAAACCAAAATCAAAACCCATGTTCCAAAAAGTGTCCATTTTTGTTATTTTTCTCTAGTAAAATAAATATGTTTAGTAAAGTCCAAGTATTCATCAGATGATAAATCCTTCACCAGATGCCAGGATGAACTTTGCCCCACAAGTCCCCTCCTCTCACCATGAAGGGGACCTGCCTCCCCTTTGACCAGAATGACTGTGCCTCTTTGGTCTAAATGCCTCTTCTCTCCTGTTCCTCAAAATATTATTTTCTGTTGTACTCCATCTTCTTTTAACTGAGCAAAATGGTTACATGAAAACTAAGATTGGGAGTCGAACAGATCTGAGACTTGAATTAGAGCCCTGACCATTGCAAAGTCAGCCACCCAAGGCAAGTCCTTTCACATGCTAGAGCCTTGGGTTTCGCACCCTGAAGTGTGGATAACAGAGTACACCTCCCATGAGGCCACAGAGACGGGGGTGCTCAACAAACACTTGTTCGCACTTCCCCTCTCTCTCTTTTATTAGTGTCACCTCAGAAGTCCTGTTGTGTCAGCTTCAGGGTTCCAGTGTCCCAGCCCCTCATGATGCTTTCTCATCAATGACATTTATCGAACACACCTCCAGATCCGGTCCTGACATGATGACAGCCCTGTAAGAGGTTTCATGTGCCTTTCTCTTGTCAATGAAAGCAAAAATAATGTCAGTATTTCAGGCAATGTTGCAGATTCAAACACAGTATTCCATAGGAAGCAAACGCTTTTTATTTGGTTGGGTTCATTTCTTACTCTATGCATCTACATTGCTGTATTTTCTCTGAAATCAATAAAGCAAAACCCATTATTGTCAACGATCATTTTGTCGCTTTTCAAAGAGAGTAAGTATATTCACATTGGAACTTAAAGTAGTCACAGTAAGGAAGGGAACACTCATGGTGTTTCATTTACACATTTTGAAGCAAGGTAGCCTGAAGTGGTCATACATTTATGAGCTGCTTTGGGAATGAACACAGTTATTAACTGGGCAGCAAGAAAGAACCGATTAACTGAAGAGCTCTTTTCTATGCTTCAGATGCCATGCACCACTTTGTAAACTCCTTAAAAAATACATTTGCCTTAAAAGAGTCTCACTTCAGTTCACACTGAGACCAAACTAGTATGAGATACTTTGATGGGTGCTCATTAGACAAGCCAGGTGTTCTTTCTCCTCGCCCCTCCCGTTTCCCAGGTCAGATGCCTGGCTCCCGTCTCCTCCAGAGTCTTCTCTGATGTTGGCAGCTGGGTCAGATGCTGCCCTCCCGTCCAGGGAGCCTGGGCCGGCTCTCATCACAGCAGCTCTGCACTGCCTCAGGCTTTTCTATCTGCTTGTTTGTTTGCCCCAGTAGTTGTGAGCTCCCTGAGTATAGGGATGACTTATTTTGTGCTTAAATACAAAGCACCTTGCACAGCATCCAGCCCACCTAGGCCTTCACTAAATGTTTGTTAAACAAATTAATCAATGGATGAGTCCATGAATGAATCAAAGAATGAGTTGAAGAGTCCATTTCATCAAGCATTTTAGTGAGAGGTACACAGAAGACATGTACTGAACTAGTACCTGTGAACATGTAACTAGGACAACATGCTGAACTGCAGCGAGCTTGGAAATCAGTTGCAATTACTTTCTGAGCACCTCTGAGCTTTTGCTGGCAGCTGCTCTGATGCACTTCTTGCGCTCAAGCAATGCCTTGTTTTAAGGTAGAATCTGAAGTGTGAGCCAATCATTTTAGTAATAATAATAATGTATTGGAATTTTTAGGTACATTTGTCCAAAGCTTTCCATTTACAAATAATTTTCAAATGTATCATCTCATGTAATTGTTTTCCATTTTACAGAAGAGAAACAGCTCTGAGAAGCTACAGAACCTTCCCTGGGAACAGACTCTTTATGATGTTGGCTCTGCAATGGTCCAGCACCCGTTGATGATCACCACTAGGCTGAGCTCCATGGTAAGGTACACATTTTTTCTGATAGTTGATGACAATTACAAAGTAAATTTGTTAAAATTAATTGACGAAAACAGTCAGTGCTTTCAGTTAAAATCTTCACATAGATGGATGGAAGATGGCGACGGAGTAGGAGGAAGCGGATTTCACTTCTCCCTACATACAGGAGGAAAAAGTGGCTAATCCATGGAGGAACAGAGCAGACACACAACAGTACCACAGCGTATTTGAAAATAAGAGTCAAAAAAACTGTAGTGAACACTGAAAAACCAGAAACCAGATGGTAAGAAGGATATTTCAGGACAGTAAGGTCCTGGGGACGAGTGTGGGGACTGGGGCGAGTTTATAGCCCTAGGCCCGGTGCCCAGAGCAGGCTCTGGGTCTACCACAAACTGCTTGAAAGTGGAGGGCCTGCCGCAGTCCTTGGGAGAGAGCTGGGTCACCTGCTCCCTCCCTCCCAGACAGACAAGGGTTGGAGCAACACCAGCAGAGTTCTGGTCTCGGAGAGGGGAATAAGGGCGAAGAGGCAAGACGCACGGGACTGTGATTACTTGTGCAGTCTATGGGCACCAGCTTGGGAGATCTGAGAGACAGGCAGTGATGGGCACTGACCCCAATAGTCACCGGGCTGGCTGGAGAATTGGGCTACACGGGGCACCAGGCTTGAGTAGGAGGAAGTTATCAAACAGAGGGGCTGGGGAATCTGCTGTGACAGCCCCGAGGCTGACTCCCAACCCAGCCAGGCAGAGACACCAGGGTTAATGGGAAGGCACTACGACTCCCTCCCCGTAGCACTGGGAAGGGTTTGGGCCCAAACTCGCTGGACGGAGGCAGCCTAGCCAAGTGGGCGCCCCTGCACCCCAGCCTCTAGAGATAACCACCAGGGAAAAGCACTCTGAAGAAAACCAGGACTCCCACATTGAAGATATTGGGGAAAGGAGTCAGACTAGCTGTTGGGACAGTGTTTGTAAGACAGGCTGAGTAAACATCGGGAAGGGAGAAACGCCACACCAATCACTCCCCAGCCTTCTGCAGCCAGCAAGACCAGAAAAAC
>PVKM010002024.1:0-69422 GCA_004027735.1 Carollia perspicillata | reverse complement strand
TGAAGAGCATGGACTATGGCTTTTCATTTCTATAGTCCTGAGTACAGACCCAGAAACACACAAATAATGGACTCAAAAATAAGTCCAGAATTGTGTGGGTTTGTGTGATCATCTCAGGTGGTCGGTAAGCCAATCTGCAGTGATGCTTATATAATATGTGTTTTCATAGGCCATTGTCAATGTAACTGCATGGATAGATTCACTCATTCAGACTTTATTGTAAAACTCCCATAAAGCAGACACTGCCCTAAGACCAGAGGACATACTATGAAAAGGATGTTAGTTACTATGCACATTTTAGTGCATGATTTTTATAAATACTGGAAAGCATGCAAACAGGTGAGAAAAACATGCTTTGGTTGAGCATAAGAAATATTAAATATAGACATTATACTGTTCCTTACTTATGCTTAATTATCATGCAACACAATAGTAAAGATACATATTACAACACCCACCTCTGCTAATGTTTTTAGTGTTTTTGTCCCCATAAAGCATCGCTGTTTGCCCACAGATCAATTTGACTGCGTATTCCTGGGGAGTTTTCCATAGTTCACACAGAGAGTTTTAACACTTACTTTTTTAAAAAAGGCATTTCAGAGGTGTTAATAAATAAGAGAGGCAAGTTAAAAGAAGTATCCCAGGAACAAAGATACAGAATTTGATGATAAACAATGCAGATTTATAGAATACGGATTTGGGAAGATAAGGAATAGAGGGAAATGATTATATAAATTTATATAGTAAACTTCAATTTTATTTAAAGGCACACCATGCACTATTTTTAAAAAGGAATATTAAGGGAAAAATATTTTCCTATTTCTGGTCAATATGCTATAATCAGAGCTTATAGCAATGATGCCTCTGAGTTATGGGGAAAATATTAAAACAGATTTAGAGATGCTTCCGGCCAAGATGGAGGTGTAGATGGAAACACTGTGCCTCCTCGCACAACCAAAATTAAAGACAATAAATATTTACAAACAATAACACAACCAAAATAGAAAATTGAACTGCAGAAGTCCAACAACCATTCAACCAGACCAGTAAGAGGGGAGGAGTCGGTGGTCAGCGGAGAGGGAAAAGACATTGTCTACCAGACCCAGGAGCACAGGCTCTGCCAGCGCCCTGCTCACAGACCCCAGACACAAGGAGGAAATGGGCAGGGCAGATGGCTGTTGGCAGTCACCCATTCGTGTGCAGATAAACTAGGCAAGAGCAGGAAGTGAGAAGGACCGTGCATCCCAGGGCCCCAGCGACAGGAAGTAAAGCCTAAAAACACCAATTGAAAAGGTGCCAGGAGAGGCCCCAACCACACAGGAGAGGTCATTGGGGAGACTCGCAGGATCCTGGAGTGTGCATAGGCCTGCCCACCTGGGAACCAGCACCAGGGGGCTCAGTTTGCTTGTGGGAGGCAGCAGAGGGGACAAAAATCCAAGAGAGCTCAGAATAGGCACCATTGGTCCCTCTCTGACCCTGCCCCCACAGACAGTGTCACAACCCTGCAACTAGGTTGCCCTGCCCTGGTAAACACCTAAGGCTCTGCCACACATACATAACAGGCGCTACCTGACCAAATATGACTCAAACAGAACAGCTCAAAGCCCCAGAGCCAATACTTTTAAGTGACCAAGAGATAGCCAGCCTATCAGATGCACAGTTCAAAACACTGGTGATCAGGATGCTCACAGAATTGGTTGATTTTGGTTGCAATTAGATGAAAAAATGAAGGTGATGATAAGTGAAATGAAGGAAAATGCACAGGGAACCAACAGTGATGGGAAGAAAACTGGGACTCAAATCAATGGAGTGCACCAGAGGAAGAAAGAAACATCCCATTAAAAAAGAATGAAGAAACAAGAATTCAAAAACATGAGGAGAGGCTTAGAAATCTCCAGGACATCTTTAAAATTCCAACATCCGAATTATTGGAGTACCAGAAGGGGAAGAGGAAGAGCAACAAGTGGAAAAGGCATTTGAACAAATAATAAAGGAGAACTTCCCCCATCTGGCAAAGGAAATAGACTTCCAGGAAGTCCAGGAAGCTCAGAGAGTCCCAAAGAAGGTGGATCCAAGGAGGAACACACCAAGGCACATCACAATTACATTACCCAAGATTAAAATGAAGGAGAGAATTCTAGAAGCAGCAAGAGATAAGGGGACAGTTACCTACAAAGGAGTTCCCATCAGACTGTCAGCTGATTTCTCAAAAGAGACCTTACAGGCAAGAAGGGGCTGGAAAGAAATATTCCAAGTTATGAAAGGCAAGGACCTCCATCCAAGACTACTCTATCCAGCAAAACTTTCATTTAGAATGGAATGGCAGATAAAGTGCTTCTCAGATAAGATCAAGTTCAAGGAGTTCATCATCACCAAGCCCTTATTATATGAAATGTTAAAGGGACTTATTTAAGAAAAAGATAAAAAATATGATCAGTGAAAAGACAGCAAACTCACAGTTATTAACAACCACACCTAAAACAATAGCAGACTAAGTGGACACCTAAAACAGGAGCGAAGCCACAGAAATGGAGATCACTTGGAAGGTTACCAACAGGGCAGTGGGAAGAGGTGGGGGAGGAGTTAGAGTAAGTAGCATAGACGGTGGGGTGAAAATAGACAGGGAGAGGGCAAGAGTAGTGTGGGAAACATAGAAGCTAAAGAACTTATGACACATGGACATGAACTAAAGGGGGGAGTGTGGATGGGAGGGGAAGTGCAGGGTGGAGGGGAATGAGAGGGGAAAATGGGACAACTGCAATGGCATAATCAATAAAATATATTTTTTAAGAAAACAGATTTAGAGATGCAACTAAATGTCAGAGTGTCTTTGACAACAGAATAGCTACCCAGAGTCATACTGTATTTAATAATTTAAGAAATGGGAACAGAATCATCTGAGCAAAAAAATAAATCAATAAAAAATAATGCCTTCTACTAATCCATGACTAGAAATGTATCTCTTTGAATACAGAGTATGTTTTCCTTTTCCAAATCATTTCAAATTACACAACTGTTTAGGACTTACATCTCACTCATCAAATTCTGGATTCATAGGGAAAGCGTGGAGCGGAAGGAGCCTAGGGCACTAGGAGCGGTCAAGGACAATCCAAAGACAAACGTGCTTCTCTGGCAAGGACTGGACCTCTCCCTGGAGGGAGCTGACCTCCTGCAGCAGGTGGAGGCCACATCAGATGCTAGCTGAGCTTTCACAGAACAAAATCGTGAACCAAACACCCTGCAATGAACCACCCCAAGTTGCCACTCTGGGCCCTCCAGGGACTGTTTTTGATTGAAATGAATTTCTTTTAAAAAAAGAAAGAAAAGCAATGTACAATGTGAACACTTTTGTCACTGGTGTCTAAAATTTGGGCTTGCTCCAGGTCTGGCTTCTTTTGAAACATACAAAAAAATAATAGAGTGAACATACATGGTCCACTTCACTTTGAACAAGACGATTTACTATTTGGGAATCATGAAAGCAAATGAGAAAGAGATGAAGGCTTTGGTTAGGCTTTGAGGCCTGCTTATACTTCTGTTTGGTTGGGTTGCTTTTCATTTTCTGAAACATAACCTAGGGACTTATAACGAACTTGCTGCTTCAGCGGAAATATGCTCTTGTCACTGGGAAATGTATTTCCAGCTCCCAAACAGAGCTTGCTAGACAGTATTGCAATTACATTTTGAAGCAACATACACTTTGACATGTTGCAAGTTAAAAGAGATATGCTTTTACTATTTGTGTAAAATAGAATTGAAGAAAAATGACTGAAGGCTTATATAAAGCAATAGGAAGTACATGGCAAAATGCTTGTTCTTCCTACAAAATTTTTACCATGTTTAATGTTTGAGATTCTTACAAAGATTTGGAAACACATTTTGGCAAGTTAACAACTTGGTGACTATCTCACTTCCTTCAAGTTTTTGCTGCAGCTTCATCTCCCCCAAGAAGTCCACTCTGACCACTATATTTGATATGGAACAGAATTCCTGATCCCTTCTAACCTGTTCTACTTTCTTTTCCCATAACCCTTCTCATCTTCTAACATACTACATGATTTACTCATTTATTATCATGCCCATTGCTTATTGTAACAGGCCCACTTCATTCCTCCGAGTCTTCCCCTTGAACTAACATTGCTAAAATTACACCAAAAAGGACAATAAATAAGCTTGTGAGGATATGAGGAAGAAGGAACTCCTCTGTACTTTTGGTGAAAACATAAATTGATACAGTTATATAAAATTTTTAAATGGAACTACTAGGAATCCCATTTTGGGGTATAGAGCCCAAGGAAATGAAATCACTATCTTAAAGAGATATCTGCCCTCTCATATTCATTGTAGCATTACTCACAATAGCCAAGATACAGAAAGAACTTAAATGCCTGCCTCTATATGCATGAATAAGGGAGATGTGGTATGTTTATATAATGGAATATATTTCAGCTTTGAAAAGAAAGAAAAGCCTGCTATTTGCAATAACATGAATGAACTTGGAGGATATTCTTTTAAGTGAAATAAGCCAACAGAGAAAAATAAATACTATATGATCTCACTTATACGTGGAATCTAAAAATGTAGAACTCAGGGAAGCAGAAAATAGACTAGTGGTTGTCAGGATGTGGAAAATAGGGCAAGAGGGGAGATATTGGTCAAAGAATAAAAAATTCTGTCTACAAAATTAATAGGTTCTGGGATATATTCTATGGAATTATAATTATAGTTAATAATACTGAATGGTGCATTTGAAATAGGTTAAGAGATAGATCAAGTAGATCTTAAGTGTTTTTACAACACCCACGCATACAACTCACACTCACACACACACACACAGAGTAACTATTTGAGATGATGAAAGTGTTAATTAGCTTGATTGTGATAATCACTGCACAATGCATACATATATCAAGTAATCACATTGTACACTTTAGGTATGTACAATTTTTATTTGTCAAGTATATCTAAATAAAGCTGGAAAATAAAATAATATAACAGTGTTAGTAATCATTGGTGCTCAATGATATCAGTTTAATACATATTATTCTAAAATAAATTGCTATACTGTCAAACATCCTAATTTTCAATACAGCCTATAGAATAAAAACCTCAGATGCCATTTTTTTCTATATACAATATTTCCTAGATATATATATGCAGGAACTGATCATTACAGAATTACTGATGAATCCTAAAATGTTTTCCTGTTTCTCTTCTTTCAGTCATACTGTTTTGCCTTTCTTTTGCTGTTGAAATTAAAAAATACTGCAGCCACATGTCAGCCCTTGTTCTGTCTCTTTTTCCCTAATTCAGACATATAAGAAAATCATAAATAAATATAGTCAAATATGCTGTAAAACCTATATGTCTAATGGAATTAACCAATATTTATGCCATACATTATCTATCGTATTCATTATTTCTGCAGTTGAAAAGGAACAATTTGGGTTTGGAGGTAGAAAGGAACACTGCCACTTCACTTAACAAAAGAAATTTCATGAAAGCTTTTGTACTTATATACAATAAAAATATTACAAAAACTAAATTTGCATCTGAGGGTGTCTCCTGTAACTCCTCTCCAATGGAGTCAGGTCAGCGTGTGTGCAAACTGTTTAGAAGCTAAAAAGAGGCTATTCTGAGTACAGGACTAGGCTAAAGTTTTAAAATCCCCAGACTGATCATTTGCCATCAATACTAAAAATGGAACCTAATGATCTATAAGATAGTTTTCCATTGTAATACTCATTTTTCATGTATTCATCAAGTAGTCAGTGAGAAATTATTACATAAAATATTGTGATAAGTACTGTGGGAGGTGTGCTGATAAAACAAGAACATTGCATGCGGGTGGCAAACATTCCAAATCCCCGCCAATAAAGCAAGGTGGAAAAGGACGTCATGCAACATAGGGTATGTCAGCAGAGAGAGGAGTAAGTAAGGGACACATAGTGGAGGGGTTTGAGGAAGACCCTGAAAGATAACCTGGAATCCGGCTGATTGTGATATGGAAAGGCAGTGTAGATATGTGTATTTTCATCAGAGAGACACTTGTAGACAGGAATGCTTGTGTGAAAATGAAGTCATAAAAATATACACTTAATATAGCTAGGAAGCATTTGTAGACGAAGAGGAAAATGGGTAATTAGGAGCTCAGGAAAAATATCAATGTTTAAGGGAACAATGGAGGGGTCTGTCTAGTGAGCAGTGAGGAGAGCTATTAGAGTAATAATTCTTGTTCACTGATGATCTTAACAAGTTTGATTTCAACATTAACAAAAAATTTAAGTTGAAATAAGTTAAAGAATAGAAGGCGCTGAAGCAGTGGAAAATAATTAGAGGCTTAGCTTAAGTACCACATCGGTGAAGGAAAAGGGTACCAGAAAGTGGTGGCTTGAGTGCAAGGTAAGGTTACAGTACACTTTTTAAGGATGGAAGCAGTTCGCACCACCTACAGACAGAAAGAGTGGAATCACAGAAAAGCAAAGTATGAAAAAAAACAAGATGAAAGGGAATTTTTGAATCAAGATCCTGGGGAAATTGAGAGGGATGATTGAGTGTATAGGTAGAGTTAACACTTTGCAGAGGAGAAGACACATGGCTTCCTCTGAAATAAGAATGTAATTCATGCAATTTTAGGAGTAGAAAGGCAAGCAAGTTACAGGGTCTTATGCAGATTACATTTATTTGCTCTGTGAAGGAAATGATAGAAAAGGAAAAGGCCCCCTTTTTTAAATGATGGATTAAAGGAAGAAAGCAGACTATAGAAATATGATAACATTTTGCAACAACCTCTGGGGAAAGACAAGGAAGACAGCCTACCACATGTCAACTTCTGTCATGATCTGGAACCAACAGAAGTGACATATTAGAAACTATTCTTTTGGAAGAGTATCTCTCAGCACAATGTACTATGAATTGAGTTGAGTTAAACCAAGGAGTAGTAGACAAGTTAAGAAACTAACGAAATAGTTCACATACAAATGCAATAAATATATTTAGAATTATTATTGGTAATAATAATAGGAGTAAAAGCAAAACATACAGCATCTCACAATTATTTTCTTACACAAATTTTATACCTAGTAATTTCACTTATTTTCATTATCAACTTAAAAGTTGATACAATATATTTTATATAACCCACTGTGCAAAATTTTTTAAAGATGAGTGAAATGACTTTCTAAGAAAATACAAAATTAGTTATAAACCAGACCTAAGACAAAATTATCCTTCCATTTTGCCCATAAATTTTATTAAACAACCTTAAAGTCACTATCTGTCTCACAGAAATCATCCCCCCATGACGAAAACAGAAGGTTCGGACTCCATATGGCACTCATTTCGCAGCAACTAGAGACAAAGGGTTCAAAACGAACCTTAACCTGTTTTCCAATTTTAGCTACTATGCCATTGTCTGGATTTTTTAAAATATAATTTGACCTTGGCATATATTCCTATTTATTAGAATACAAACAATTTTCTTCAAGCACAAGCAGAAATGGTAGAATGACTGTTATTTCAGCCATTTTAGGAAACATCAAAATCATCCCAATCCAGAAGGCAAGCTGTGATCAGCTATAACGAACAACCACACATCATGGACCAATTGAATTTAACAAGAGCTAGTTCACATTTGGTCTTTTCCATTGGCCGATTCATTTTTTAAAAGCTCAGTAATCTACAGTGTCTTGTGGGATACAAAGATCCAAAACAAATTAGGGCTGCAAAAAACTGGCCAAATTATCATGCTAATCAGCTTGCTGGGAATCACCAATAGACCATGCATCTACTTAATTCCACACATATAAACAGGTTCTTGTTCTAAGCATATTACATGGAGGTCAGTCAGCTTTGGAGTGAGCACATCTACCTGTTTTGCTTGTTTACAATGTCACTAATTGTGGAGTTTCACAACCACAGTGGGTATTGTTTCCTCCTTGCCTGGTACTCCTGGAAATTTTCTGGGAGCAAACCCTGCCCTGCAAAGGGTTTGGCAAAGTCCTCAGAGTCCTTCTCCAGAATTTTTCTATGCAGAGCTGGTAAGGAAGCTTCTTTTGACTTTCATGTGAGAACGTAAACTCAGAATGCTAAGGACATGATCCTCACTCACCTAATGAAGACACACACAAGATCAAGCTAACATAGAGGAGCAAATGCCAAAGACAGACACAGAATCTTGCCAACACTCAATTCTTAGTTCCAGTCATCTCCAAATCCAACTTCATCCATTCTTTTCCCACAACTCATTGCAGCTGTCTTTCAGTAGATCTCTAGGACAAGACAAGCTATTAAGTAGAACTTCCCACTAGGATTTGCTGATTAGGAAAAGTGGTGGTAAGTTTGCTGAAATGGGGGGAGGGGGAATTTACTATAACTCATTACCATATTGCATAGAGCTGAAGAGCATGATCACATGGGCAGGCATAAAATCTAAAACTGAACTCCATCTTTCAGTAATACTTAATTTTGGAAAATTCATTTAACATCTTTAACCCCAAATTCTCCTTCTGTTAAAGAGGGGTCATAAGATTAGTACCTATGTTGTATGCTTATTGCATGAATTGAGAGTGATATGGTATTCTAATTAGAGTGTTCAGTACATAATAACTATTCAATAAAATGTTCCTATTATTTTCTATTATTACTGATGTTGATGGTCATTAGTGTTGTTAACAGGCAAGGAGAAAACCAGTAATTCAGAAACTAACATTGACGTTGCTGCAGTGGACATGGTGCAGACCTGTGTTAAGAATTATGACAAACACCATATTCTTTGTATCAGTTGTATTTTGCAGAAAATTATTGAACATTTCAGTCTCTTCCTGTTTCAAGTGTTTTCAAATCTAAGTGGAAAGTAAAAAAAAAAAGACAATAAATCCAGTCAGCTACACCTCTACATATTCTTTTTTAGTAACATATAAATTCAAAAGTTTTGCCCATTTAAAAAAATTAAGTTGTCTTTTTTATTTATTTGTATGAGCACTGTATTTATAATTAATCTGAGCACTTTTTCAATGATATGTATAGCAAATCTTCCTACTCTGGTTTGTATTTTTACTATATTCATGGTGTTTTTGATGAAGGGGAATTATTAATTTTACTGAGTACAATTCATCAATCTTTTCCTTTAATATTATTGCTTCCATGTGTACTGTTTTTAATACCTTTTCCTACCACAAAGATATGAAGAACCACACTTGCTACTTTCTAGAAGTTTGCTTTCATTAATTTTTTACCTTTTGTCTACCATACAACTGAAACTGATATTATTTCTGTGTGTCATACAAGGTAGGGTTCAAAATTCTTTTTTTCCCCGTATTGATACCAAACTAACTCAGTACCACTTATTGAAAAACAATATTTTCCCAACATCTTACAATGGAACTTTAATTGTAAGTTGTAAAGTGTATGGACGTGAGTCTACTTCTGGAGTCTGCATTCAGTTCAATTATGCTGTTTGCCTGTCTCTATGCTAATATAATTCCATACTGTTTTAGTTAATATATTATATATCTCAGCTGTGCTCTTTGAGACTTTGTTTTTCTTGATTCTTTGAATCTCCATATAAGTTTTAGAAAGCTTATTAATTTCTACAGGAAAAATGTCTAGGGATTCTGAATAATATTACAATGAATATATAAGCATTCGGAGGCAATCGTCATCTTACAATATTTGTCCAATCCACAAATATCATATACCTTCCATTTATTTAGGTCTTCTTTAATTAATCTCACTGGGGATACTTTTCATTTCAATGTCTTACCTCACTTTTGTTCAATTTATTGCTACATATTTGATTTTATTTATGCTGCCATAAATAATGCATATGCTAAATTTATTTTTGTGAATGGTTTGCTGTTGGTATAAATTTATCTTTTATCTGGAAAACTTGTAAAAACATTTGTGAATACTAATAGTACATCTGTAGATCCTTAGTCAAAGAAGAGCATTTATCAATTCACCAAATTATGAATGTAAGTGAAAGACATAAGAGATTTTGGAAAAAAATCAGACATTTCAACCTTCCTTTTCTCTTTATCTTATAATCTCTCTCCTGGGAAACAGCAGAACTTTCAACCCAGAAGCCTAGTAGTCATCTGTGATACTTTTTCCTTTCATCGTTTAATATTAAACCACAAAATCTGTGACCACCAATCATTCCTTCCACTGTTGCCCCGCACTCCTGCTTTATTTGGTTTAGATCCTCATCATGCCCTGCCAGGACTGTTAAAGAGGTATCAAACTAATTCCTACCCTTCCAGCGTATCCTTCCCCATGAGAGATTGCCACAACACTCGCCTATTTATAGAAGATATATTAAAATTGGCTTTTATTTTAATTCTGTGCATTAATCTGAATGCGGCTTCCTAGATGATGACTTACTTCCTGATTTAGAATACCATTTCCTATAGGACTGTGTTCAGGGGCTATTGGCCCACATGCATTTATATGACTTTTCTCTGCCTTACATAGCAAAGTGTAGAATTGAAGCAGAGATACAAGCAAAAGATTTAACGCTTTTGATTAATTTGGACATTTGGCCATAATCCAGTTTAAATAATCTAGATGATCAGTTCAGGCTAGAGTTCTTTTAAAATTATGGAAATGCTCTTTAATGTTTTTCTTGTGATATAATTAATCTTCATGACCTCTATAGTGCCCAGAGAGAACATGCATAAAATTATCAATAATAAGCTTTTAAATATTTTATTTATTCTGTTGCAGTTAGCAATGAATTCCTGAGCCAAGTGAATAATGTAAATATTTTTATTAAGTACATGAATCAAACTGCTTGATAGCCTTGCACTAAACTCATGCTTGTGCTAGAATGGAGAGGCCTGATGTTCTAACAGTCTAAGTGACCTTAGAATACTAAGCCAGTAAATGTAGCTCTGCATGTTCCTTGCATTAACAATAATATATCAATAATTTGATATTTGCATGGAAGAAGGGTACTGAGGAGATGTATATATTTCTTTTTAAATGTAGTGTTTATCTTCAGTGAACACATTTCTAACTTTTAGCCTTTGAAGTATCACCTGAGGCGATTTTACTTGCTGTAGATCTAAGATATGTCCATTAGCAACAGGGTTGACTAATATAAATGAAAAATACTCTATGGTCCATGGCACAAGGAACTAATATGACTCAAATAAAGTAACCTTGATAGTCCTTGCTGTATTTGTGGAAATTTTTATGACTTTGACTTTTATGACCTTTGCTAGCATTTGGGGGTAACATAATTGACAAAGATTAAAATAATAATTTTTCCAATTGGTAGAGTTTCTAAGTTTACTTGGTAGATGCAAAACAAGCATATTCATGGAGCATTAGTTTTCACTGATTCACTTCCTTTTAATTAATGAAATTTCCTGAGATGACACAGGGAACCCTCTTTCTATTCCAGCCGCAGGTATTTCTGTTAAATTAGTCTTCCTTATTCTTCTTCAAAGAACATCAAATTCATCAGATCATAGCTGAAGGCACTCAAGAAAACCAGTGCTGCAAATGGAAAAATCTAATTCACCATTCGTTTGATCAGAGTCTCTCAACTGAAAGCAGAAGTCTCCTATGCTTCTGTCAAATCAGGTGGAACTGGTCTGAAAGCCCAAATTGAAGTTTATGTACTCAACAAATCCAAGGCTAAATGAACCGTCTGTAGGTCTAACATGGTGAGATGAAGGACAGTGTAAGTTTTTAAGTCAGCCGGTCACATTGCCCCTGCGTGCCACGCCGCAGCTGCCTCAGTGCTTCATGTTATCCTCGCACTCTGACTTGGTAGCTATACAGTATTTTATGATGCCTTTAATAGTAGGAAAACTTACAGAAAATGTAAATTCCTGGTTCAAAAAGGTACATATGAGTGTAAATATATCCTATTGTATGTTCACATAGTTAGGAACTCTAATTATGCTTCTCTATATTAAAGTATGGAGGGAGTTAAATTTTCTCAGTGTGATAGCCCTATGAGATATTGTTTGTATTGTTATATTTGTTATATATATATATATATATATATATATATATATATAATCTTTAAAGTATTTCATATTGCTCTTAAGAGTCATTAAAAGATCTTATCCATCCAGTAAGCTTTCATGAGTTCAAATCTTATATAGTACCCTGGCTACCTGGTTTTGGAGATGTCAATCTGTAAGAATAGGGGCTATTGTTATATGTATATTACAAACAGAAATTTGGAAAATTTTCTGGAACAAGTTATTTTTGAAATAACAATACATAGATAAGCAAAGAAAATGCTCAAGGTCTTACTGTCCTAATTACTCACACTCCCCAAGTATCTCCCTAGTTTGTCCGTACAATTATTTAGGGGCCACGTACCAACTGGGCACAGTAGCCTCGATGTCCCCTGGCCAAAGAGGAGCAGGATGCAAGTTATTACCCCTTTGGTTTAATATTTTCCATTCAGCCTAAGAGTTATTTATTATTATCTTTATTAGCAGCTGAATGGAATTCTTCACACACATATACCAAATTCTTCTTTTAGAAGTATTTTTATTTTTTAGAAGTATATTGAATTCAAGTTGCCACTTTCTTTCCATAGGAAAATGACTCTAAATACCTGTATCTAAATATAGGTCTTTGTATATGTCTCTTTTTAATTTTCTATTCACAAATTTGAAATACTAGCTAAGCATATCATCAGCTCTTGAATAGGACAGACATGAGATAAATTCTGACACTACATATGCCACTTAATTTTTTATGCACTTTATTTTTAAATCAAGGACAATAATGACTATTTGGTTAGTTACAATAATCAAGTGAGATGAGTGTATAAATGTGCCTAGTCAGAACATAGTAGCTACTCCAAAATATAGTAATTAAAGTTATGATTTTTACCACTGCTGAATATTTTTGGAATCTTGGTTCTGTTACTTTGAATATCATATAGCTCAAAAATTCATAACGGTGTTTAATTTCAATCTCCATTCAAGTCCTTGATACGGATGTTTAAAATATAGACATGGCAGAAAACTTACTGCAACAAAGACTTCATTCTAGGTTGAAATCTATTCATCAATAAATAATTGGTGCATACATTTTCAACCAGCTATGAACCAGTAAAATGTGACAATTATTTAACTTCCTATTGCCTTCAAGGTGTCAAGGGGAGCTCCGTCAAACACCCTGCTTACATACACAGAAACGTGCAAGCAGGGGTTACACATGCACAACCAATGCGGGCATGCCTGTCCAAACGTCAAGATGAAATATCAAACCATTCTAGCAAGCCCATGAGCCTGTGACAACCCCTGGTAATGGCAGTTTTGCCACTATTTACATACAAAATATTTGTTCAGCTAGTTCATTCAGCACATTTCTTCATTTCTGTCATCCACTATTATTATCATTTTGAAAACTGAAAGGACATTTTCTCACCTGGTTTCTCTCTGACGTCTCGAATTGCTCTGTGATCACATTGTCACTGCCTACTTTCTAGCAGGATTTAAATTCACTGAGGCCGAGAGATTTAAATTAACTTGGGGAAGCTTATTGTCTTCCATTGTTCTCTCCCAAATTACACTTACGCCACTTCCATCATGATTATTTACTCACCTTTCAGCTTTTGAAAAATGTCATAACAATTTTAGGGCACAGAGATTTCTTACAATCCTGAACTATTCAGGATTATTTGTTCATACCACTCCTTCAGCATTAATAATACTATCTAAAACATTGTACATTAACGTTTCCCCTTTATGTCTTGCATTAACTTTTTGTAGCACTTGATATACCTTGAGCACAAACTATGATAAGTTAAAATAGTTGATCACAGTGTGTGGTGAAATGTGCTATATTATGAATCAGATTATTAGGCTTTGGTCCCTCTGTGACCATCGAAGAGCCACATAACGTCACTGGGCCTCCTTTCCTCACGTGTAATATATTGAAGTTGGACTTCATGCATTTTAAATATCTCTTTATTCTCTAAATGCATTGACTGGTGTTATATAGCCTATAAGCTCCACAAAGCAGAAGGTGTGTGTGTCCTGTTCATTATTATCTCCCCAGGCACTTAAAACGAGAACATGCATTCAGTCAAAAAAGAGACGAGGGAACTAAAAAGTACAAATAGGTAATTACAGAATAGCCATGGGGATGTAAAGTACAGTGTAGGACATGGGGTAGCCAAAGAACTTACACACATGACCCATGGACATGAACAAAGGTGGGGGGATTGCCTGAGGGAGTGGGGGTCCTGGGTGGAGGGAGACAAAGGGGAAAAATCAGGACAACTGCAATAGCATAATCAATTTAAAAATTTTTCACGGTGCAGAAGCTACTCTTCAAGGTACTCGAACTAAAGAAATAAACAAATCCCTTTCCTCCTGAGTTTTCTTGTGAGAAGAGAAAGATAAACTGTACAATATGTTAGAAGTTTAATAGTAATGAATGCGGCAGGGAAAGGTGATCAGAAGTACTAGGGTCTGGTTTGCAAATCTTGAAATAGTAGTCAGTGTAAGCTTCGCTGTAAAGGCTACAACTGAGTAAGACTGGAAAGATGTGTAAGGATGATACAGACATATGGAGAAAGAGCATTCCCAGAATCAGGAAAAGTCCATGAAATTCCTGATGTTCTTAGTGTCTAATTAACTAAGAAGGGGCCAGAGAGACTAGTGCTGAAGAAGAGGTCAGAAAGTAGCAAGGTGGCAGAGATGGGCTTTGCAGGTCACTGTGAAGAAGCCTGACTCTCTCTGTAAGATGGTGAGCCTTTAGACAGTTTTGAACCAAGAGATGGTGTGATCTGATTTGTATTTAAAAGATAATACTGGAGGCCTGGTTGAGATTAGCCTGTAGGGGGAACAAGAATAAGAGCAGTAATACATTTTAAGATGATGATGCCATTGACAGCAGTGGAGGTGGTAGGAAGTGGTAGTATTCTGAATATTTTTTTTAATTAGAGACAGTGGGAGTTTCTGAAAGAAAGACAAATCAAAGATAACTCTAAGGTTTCAGCCTGACCAACTAAAAGGATGGAGTTACCATGAATGAGATACAGTGGAGCAAACTTCTGGAAAAAGACCAAGAATTTAATTATAATATATCTGGTTTGAAATTTCTATTAGGTATAAATAATTGCTCAGTAAATATATACTGACTAATTATATCTAATATGTATCCTTTTGTATATATAATGAATAATTAAAAATAAAGTTATAAAGCTGGCTCTCACAACTCTTCTTCATTCCAAAAGATTTTTCCCAGTGTATAAATACTGTCTACCTCAGTGCAATGGAGGGAGGGTATTCTCACAATTCAGAGGTATGATTTTATATGCAGTGATCAATTAAACATATGGTATAGCCCCAATATACAGAGGTAGGACACATTTCTAGTATATTTTAATAGTATAGACCGACATTCATCTAAAATGGATTTCCAGAAGATTACATAGTCTGCATATATATTTTTTGTTTATAATTACAGTAGGTAAAAATGCTTCTATTAATGAAAAATTTTGAGAACTTCTTTAGATCTTTGAAAGAATGATAATATTACAAAAAGTTCAAAAGTCATTACAAAGAGTAAAAAACATTATTGTTCATTACTTTATTTGATTACCATAATTTCTAGTACACAGATATTTTTTACTAGAGAGTGAAATGCAATCAGGTGGAATTAACATCTGCTATGCATTTACACGCTGCTTCGTGCACCCAGCCCCTTTAAAACTGAGAGCCCGATCAGTATGGGTGCTGCTTAACAGAGGTGATTTTTTCGCAGCTGCAGACCTTGGGATGAGACTCTAAACCAAAGCTAATCTTCCAAAAATTAGCCTAGTGCAAAACTCAAGGAGCTAGACTTACTATTTCATAGGACAAAATTTGCTTTTTCCCCCTGCTATTTTCTCCTTCCTAAACCTCTAAGATTGTTTCCAGCAATATGATAATTTGGAAATAAGTGTTTACTAAAGATCAATCACAATGGAATGTTAAAATATTATTGAGATTAAAATATAAGTCAAGAAGAAAATAATTTATGCCGAGCTTTGAAGATACACAACGTTAATTCAAGGAGGCAAAATACCCTTGTATTGCCTGTGCAGCCAACTGCTAAATGGGAAAAGTGTCTTATTTTTAATTTTGAAGATTAACTATTTTTGAAGATTAGTGATCCTTTTTCTAAAGCAATCTAATTAAATTCTTCACTTAAGCCATCTAGTCTAGAAAGATCATTATATCAAGAAAAATGTTTAAGCGTGTTTTGATCTCCAAATCAAGGGCTCTTTTTAATGTGATCTTTAATTAATTCAACTATTTTTTATTATTTTAATATCTTCTTTGAAAATGTCCACTCAAAATGGGAGAAACATTTTAAAGATATACCCTAACAACATCTAGTCTATAATATCTAGCATATCTCTTCCTAGCATTGTGCCTACCATACAAAATAACTGATGATTATTTTAAGAAAATAAATGGGTACTTTACCGAAAACAGAGTCCCCGCTACCACAGTTTATTTAAGCAGAAAGTAGATGACCATCTTCCAGAGATACTGCTGAAAAGATCCCTAGGGAAGTAGAAAATTGGGAAAGATGACTCATGCAATCGCTTTGATGCCTAGAATTATTTGATCCTACACCTTCAATACAGTGACGCTGGCACTTTGCAATGCCCTGCTGGTCTTTCACCTGTTGTGGGAGAGTGATGCAGGCTTGACAGAGTAGCTTTCTGACTCAATTTTCTCATATTGGAAAGATTCTTATTAATTTTTTCTTAGGGTAGAGAGAAGTGTGTGGGGACACGCAGACTTTGAAAATTGAATTCATGACACTTGACAGGAAGTGAAGTTGGCTTCACTGCAAAAATCCAATAAAGAAAGGGGTAACCAAATCAGAATACTGTCCCAAATAAGCCCAAGACATTGTAATTTTAATTCCTGAAAATGATATATCTCATTCTTTTTTTGTTGTTTCATCAAACCTCCCTTCCCTGCCTTTGAAGTTGTGTGAGTGGGAGTCACTAATGCCGACTGCCTCATCACTAACTTCATTAGCCCCCTGTCACCAGTAAAAGGAGGCCAATCCAAATGGGACATTGCTGGAACAGTGTGCCACCGTGCTGGCAGCCTGACTTACTACTTCATCCTTTGTGGCACTTTTCACTCTTCTCACACACACCCGACTAGGGACCTGGCCCACAACCTAGGCATGTGTCCTGACTGGGAATCGAACCGGAGACCCTTTGGTTCACAGGCCAGTGCTCAATCCACTGAGCTACACCAGCCAGGGCTTGCACTTTTCACTCTTTACGGTAAAAATGGTAATGCCACAACGTTCCAGACTATTTTTATTACATTTTATGGCTGCATATTTGTTTTCCTGAATTAAAGTACCAAGGTTTGTTTTTTAGTTGTTTACTTAAAAAAACATTTTTTCCCTTTGTTCACAACTAAAGAAAAATTTGTAGATTGTAAATAAAATTTTCCTGCCGTCCTCATTCCTTCTTTTCATCTAATATTTCTACTCCTTACCTCAGGTTACCTTTAATCCATTATGTTCTAAGGTTACATTTTCTACTCATAATAACCATGATGCTACTTTGCCTTCAAGAGCCTGATACATAGAATTTGCTTTACATCACAAGGTTTAGGTAGAAATATTTAGCTATACATTCAACATTTATTGAGTGCTCACTATATGTAAGGGATTAAGATAGATGTGAAATATACAAAACCCTTTCCATACAAATTATGTGTTCAGTTACTTCAGGTAACTTAAAATCTTTGGACAGTAAAATAGAAGTTCCAGTACATGGAAAGTAAAGGAAAAGAGAACAGAGAATGGATTAAGTTAATTTTGGGTATCTAAGGGAACACATCTGTTATACTTCTCTCTACTAACAGTTACATGAGATACCAAAATAAACATAGAAAGGTACTGTTTGCAAGCTTGGCTATTTGCTACTGATAGTTTTGCGAAAGCACCCAGTCTAGCTACATAACGCCCCCCACCACCTAAAAAAAGCATATATTAACTGATAGCGGCAGCTCACTGAGTCTCTGCAAAGGCCAAAGACAGAACTAGAGGAATACAGTTAAGATCCCAACTCCTGGAATGCAGGCCACTCTCGTGGAAGCCTCACTGCAGCTGCCCCAGACTCGAGCCCCAGCACTGTCTCACTGCCAGCTCTGGTCAGGATATAATCTGGCAGGCAGACGTCTCTTCATCACACCTGTGTATCTTTCCAGGTAAATTCTGCCCAGCACCCTCTACCTCACATCACCCGCTCCTGAATCCAACTCTCATGTGTGATTGTCTGATTCAGAGGGCCCTGTCACTGGTCTGATTCTAACTGAAGGAAGTTTAGGCAAAGAAACTTGAGCTTCTAGCTTGGGCAGCCTGGACCCCTAATGCACCCAATCCCTCTAACAGAGAAAGTATTCAAAAGATGCTCAGCAGCAGCAAGTATAAAAATAACCACTGAGGCATCAACACAGACTTTAGACAGAAAGCTTGTAAAGCCCTTATCAAAAACTCATTATACAACAATCACTTAGTAAGCAGGAAGTGGTTGAGAGAAGATTTCTACTCAAGGAAGAAAGCAATACTATGGAAGAAAAAAATAATGCTTTAGGAAGGGGAGTGGATGTCAGCAGAAAATAGGTACCAAATTATTTTCAAAATAATATACGCATTTTTGCCACAGAAATATCAGGCACACTACTTAACTGGTTATAGTTTTTTAACTTCTTCCTAGTAAAAGGTATTCAACTGAGACGTTAAGTTAGAGGTTAGAAAACCTGGCTGTGCTTCTGTAATGGAATCTGTGGGAAGAAGTTACTCACTTGCTAGGCGCTTGCTTTACAGCCCACGCGCTCCGGAATCTGCGGTGCGCCTGCAAACACAGGCCATTTGCAGCACAGATCCAGGTGTGCTGCACAGCTCTTTACTACCTGCCAACAGCTTTACATAAAAGAAGCTGGGCTAAGGGTTCTTTTAACCATTGCTGCAAGCTGACAAGGTATCAAATGTGCTCTATTCAGCAGCAGGAACTAAAAATCTCGTCAAAGTCACGCTGTTTTGGAGACAGTCTGGGCCGACTTCCACGGAGTTAACAGAAGCTGCAGCATGAGGGCATCTGATCTACTGGCCTTGAGGAAGCGTGATCTCTCTGACCTGGTGACCACCATAAAGGCCCATCACCCCCTGCGAACCACTGGGCGCTTTGGTATGGCAAGCCACACCCTCCACGTCATTTATACGGTATTGCCCTTCATCCAACGGGGTCCAAGTGGGCACTCCGTTGGGGTAGCTCCTAAATACTCCAGGAATTACCCTAGGACTCAAGACGTGCTACATGATTTCATCTTTTGTCTCCCTGCCCCCACTCTATTATTCATTTTCGTTGATGTTTCGTATGTGTCAAGTTGACAAATGACAGTGAAAGATTTTCACAATCACGGTACAGGATATTGCTCTGTCATTTTTTAAACCAAGATTTCATCCAATTTATCATCGACGTAGATTTCGCCAAACCAGAGCAGCATCAGCAGAGGCTTCGCTTGGTGGGATAGAAATACTGTTGTCCTTATTCTACTTGGATATCTAATGCCAGGAGACCTGGGTTTGAAATCTGTCTCTGTTGTTTTTTATTCTGTGTTTTAGTGTGCACTTTACCCCAGCTTCAGACAAAGTCAAACAATAACAAGAAACAGTGCACAGGGCTATAGTCAGCACTAAATAAGGAAATAGTTTGAAAAGTATCAAAAACAGTACTTGGAGCGTTGTAATTATGCAGCATCTATCAGCCAGATCTCAATGCAGTTCGTTATAAATTTTCATAGGCAGCAAACATAATATGTATTGAAATTAGAAAACTTGGTCAAATTGCATTCTGTACTTTTCATGTAAACAGAGAGTATATTTAAATGTTTTTCAATTTCATCTTGCATTTTCTATTTGTAAATCAATGAAACACCTTGGCCATTATCTTTATACTGCATCCATTGGGCCTTCACCATAATATGCATTAGTAGAACTGAATATAAATATATTGTAATTTCTATCACATTGAAGATGGCTTTCACAAAGGAATTATTTTGAATATATATGACAAGAACATTCTGCAAACACATGTTCTTTTTTTCAGATGACTGTTCTCATCATGCTTTAAGTTATTTTTAAATATGTATGATGCACAGTTTTATAATGTGTTTCACTATTCTTGAGCTGGTACCATAATAAAGGTCTGTATAAACTTTTATTTATCATACAGCAAAACAATTTTGATTTTATATAGGAAAGAATGATTTTTTAGAGGGTTTAGTTTGACTTCTGATCATTTAAAGCATCACATAATAATAACTAGTGATTGGTGGTTGAAATATTGAGTTAAGAATTAAGGACAATGCTTTCCAAATAAACATCTAAGTAACTAACATGAACTGGTTTTCGATCTCGAACCCCTGTGGAGATGAAACGACCAGAGTCGCTCACACTAAGGCAGAGAGGGCAGCGTGCCACCAGCTGAAATCCAATTAGGTAATTACATTTTTTCAATATAAAATATTCATGTTATTTCAGTGAAATATTTTTCATTTCCCTGCATTCTCTTTGCCTTCTCTTTCCATGTTCATTTTAGGTTAGACATGAAAATTAAATAGCTGCTAATTTATTCAGGGAGACTGACAACATTATTTCAAGAGAATGAGAAATGGTATTTGTGACATTGGTATGAAACTTACAAATAAGCTCCACGGTTTAAATATTTAGTGATGGCTCAAAAGTTAAGTAAAAATAAGAAGCAGAAACTCTGACCGAGATGATAAGAGATGGGCTTTGAATTTTTTTACAATAAAAAAACGGTTTGTTTGTTTTGTTGATTAGGCTCTACTTAAAGATGAGATCATATGGTATTTGTCCCTCACCACCTAGCTTATTTCGCTTAGCATAATGATCCATCCATGCTATTGCAAAGTGTAGGAGCTCCTTCTTTCTTTCTGCTGCATAGTATTCCACTGTGTAAATGTACTATAGTTTTTTGATCCATTCGTTTACTGATGGGCACTTAGGTTGCTTCAAGCCCTTGGCTATTGTAAATTGTGCTGCTATGAACATTGGGGTGCATAGGTTCTTTTGGATTGGTGTTTCAGGGTTCTTAGGATATAAACCTAGCAGTGGAATTGCTGGGTCATAAGGCAGTTCCATTTTTAGTTTTCTGAGGAAATTCCATACCGTTTTCCATGCAGTGGCTCCACCAGTCTGCATTCCCACCAACAATGCACTAGCAAAATACATAACCAGAGACACTGAAATTAAGAACAAACTGACAGTAACCAGAGGGGAGGTAGGAGGAGAAAATGGGGGGCAAAGGCAGAAAGGTTTTAAGGAAAAACTATAAAGGACACATGGACCAAACTAGGGGATTGGGTGGTGGGATCAGGGGAGTGGGGGGATGGCTGGGATGGGGGGAGTAGTAGAGGAAAATGCAGACGACTGTATTTGAACAACAATAAATTTTAAAAAAATAACAGTTTAAGCTGAAGAAAGCCTATAGTAGTCTAGTCCAGGGGTCAGCAAGCATTTCTGTAAAAGACCGAGTAGTAAATACTATAGTTCTGTAGGCCATATAGTCTCCTTCACAACTACTCAACTCTGTTTGCAGAAGAAAAACAGTCATAGGAAATACATACATGAATGAATGAATGTAGCTGTGCCCCATGAAAATATTTACAAAACAAGGTGGTGGGCCCAACCTGGCCTGCAAGCCACAGTTTGTGCACCCCTTTTCTAATTTCTTTACTTTGGAGAATAGAAAGAGCATGCTCAGAGACATTAAGTGACATACTTAACCAAAGTTCCTAAAAACTCAAGTGCGGTCAAGGTCGCATGTATTCTAACCTGCTGTTCTTTCCATCTCATCGTTGCTACACAAATGAGCAGAAAACAGCCTCAGTGCATTGGCTCTCAGGTTGTTTATTTTCTTCCCTGCAGACTGAGACCCTTTAGCTCAAAAGCCTGCCAGCACCAGACTCAAATTTGTGCACATCTAATTATTTCAAACATAACCCAAACAAGCAAATGTCAAGCCATTTAGAGTTGGCCTGCTTTGAATACCCCATGAAACCTCACCCCACAGCGGTTACTCATTGGTAAATATCGATAAAACAGGAACTTGCAGTTATAATATCCTAAGCCGCCGCCGCCTGTCAGAGTTCTCTGACCCACAGACTCCTGCCAGGTAGCTAAGCAACGTACCTACAGGTCTCAGCCCTGCTCAGGTTGCCCTCTTCCCTGAGAGTCCTACTAACCCACTCCCCTTCTGAAAAGCAGGTCCCAGAGCCACAGCCTTGAGTCACCCTCAGCTCCCTTCCATTTCCTTTACAATCAATGTGTATATTTGCATGTGACTTATCACATTGATGGCTATGTCTGGGCGCTGATGTTTTTCATGCAAAACTGCCTGACCTGTAATATGTACAGGATGAGGCAAAAGTAGGTTGACAGTTGTTCCTATGGGAAATAGACAATCATTAATCAGTAATAATACAAAAATAAAGTCTGTGTTTTGTGTACTCACAACTGTAAATCTACTTTGCCCTGCCCTGTATTTTATAGATTCTATAATTATACATCATATAAAGTAGTTTATATATCATTATAATGATAATATATATTATATAATGATATAATACTATCACAAGACAATGAAGTATATATATAAGATTTTCTCCAAGCCAGGTTCATCTTTTTTTACTCTTTTCTTTGTTATTTTGACTTGTGAGTATTATCTTTAACTTAAAGGAAACTGTAGCTTCAATAAAATAGTTTTGTTGCAGGACTAGTCATTAGAAATGCATGGATGTTCCTAAGTGAATTAATATAACATCTGCAAAAGAAAACCATAAAGAACTAATGCAATTATACCCTTATCTGTATGGAAATGTGAAAATCAATGAAATATGATTCCCTATCCTCATATCTTAAGAAATAATTTAACACAACCATAAAATTAATGCATTTGAAACTATTACAAATATGATGCCAGCACTACTCCTATGGTAATGATAATAAATCTACCAACACAAAATATTAGTTTGCCAACTCATCGAGTAGTTTTCTGTAACTTAAGCAGTTTAAAATGAATTCCATCTCTTATGAAACAAAGTTTTATCACCCACGTACATTGTCATGAGATAAAATCAGCAGATCCCTCCAAAGAATACAATCGCTATTACATTCACTGTGAAAATGCACTCTGATTGCCTCAGGAATTCTGTACACAATGTACACGGAATCCTTATATTTGGCAACCAAAAATCTGGAGTCTGATCCCTGCTCAAACTTGCCAGCAGGGTGCTTTCAGAAGAGTCACTTTTTCCTCTGAACATATTTGCTTTCCTATAAAAAGAGCTGTACATATTTACTGCAGGAAACTTTATGAGTCTGGAGATAATGTACACCAGTGAAACTATCACCACAATTAATGCCATAAACATCCATCCATTATGGTTTGCTCTGGATCCCTAACCCAGAAAAGGATTCTGATAACTGTCCCAGGGGACAGTTCCACCTGACAATCCTATTTTGAAATACAACTTTTAGTGGCTGGTGTGGTAGGAAAAATTAATAATGCCAGAATGTGGTTCTCAAAATAAAATACAACGACAATGTGATACTTGCATCTTTACATATTGCCCTTGAAAGTAAATGGAAAATAAGATGTTAAGTGTGAAAGAAAATATAAAAAATTATTAGTATGATTTGAGGTATTTATGGTTTCCACCAGGATGTATGTATATGTAATGAAAACATTTTACAAAAGGAGATTCTTTCTCTTTCATACAAAGTAGTAGTATTACTACTGAGTTTGACCAGCCTGGAGAGACAAGCAAGTTCAACTAGGAGTTGAAAGAACTGTGGAGTAGTACTTATGTGACCACCTTGGCCATAACACTGCACCTCTCTGTCCATCAAATTCCTCATCTGAAAATGTGGATTCAGAGTACAAAGGCTAAGTCTCTTCCACATTCAATAGGTGGTGGTGGGTATGGGGTGAGAACACAGAAGTAAAATATATCAGATATGTCAGGAGTTCTGTGTATTTTCAAGAACTTCATAAAGTCACTTGGGGATTTTAATTGACTCTATGCTTTTTCAACCTTGTGTATATTGGCATCACCTGGAAGGTTTTTTAATATTCATATAAATTGCTGGATCTCACCAATCAGAATTTCTGATTTAACAGATTTTCTGTTTTTTTCCCTTATTGGATGGTAAACACATTAAAGACATTCACTTCTACCACCAGTATCTAGCATAATTTAGGCTCAGCCAAAGTGTGCAGAATAAGTAAAGAATGAATTCTAATTTTCGTGGGAGGATAGCACATAAAATATATGGGAAGAGAGCAAGTGTATTTGGGCAAAATCAATATCCAACACACATTGACTTCAAAGGTTACAGGTAATGGACTAAGAAAGAGAGAGAGAAGTTTATTGCCATAACTTAAAGTTGGGACTATTTAGGTATCTAAGCCATAAAATTCAGAAGATTACAAGTCCAATGCTAGAACAGGCAAGTATAATGGGGACAGTGTGATGAGTTAATGCTGGAAAGAGAAGCAAGCTAAGTTAATGGGGGGTGCTCAATGTCATTCTAGGCACAATACCCTGTATGCTCAATACTTTCAATTATTTTTTTTTAATTTTGATTAGCAAATAATTTTATCTAATAAAATGTTATAAAAATTCAGTACACACCATAAATAGAATTTTTAAAAGAGTAGTAAGGCTAAAGAAAGACTTAGGTCTTAAGAGCATTACACATGTGGGGAGGTAGTTTTTTATAAAATACACATAGGGCTCCACAAAATGCAACCTGACACAATCAGACTTAGGTGACGGAGAACACTGATGGCAGAGATTGCTTAACAACCATGTGATTGTCAATCATAAACCAGAAGCAGCTAGCACTGAACATGAGAGAGGCTTAAATCTTGCCATTTATGAACTTAGGTTATAGTAATATGGGACCCTGATTCTGCAGAGTTGGAAATTATCCATAGGTTCATCAATGTATAGTTATATATTTGGAATTATCACATGTACGGTACACATAATATATATAAAAACAGAGCTTATTTAAACAAATACCAATGCTTCTTAGTGATGGGGAAGCATTTTTAGTATGTAGTGAAGGCACAAGTGACTTTTCTGCAGTATTTACCTGCTCCATTATAAGACAACACATAGTATAGCATAGCACAAAGCTTCCTCTAGCTGTTGAAGGAGAACAAAATGAAATGTGCATTTATGGCCTCACACAGTAGGCCAAACCAAGTCAAGTCACCAAACATATTTTCAAGCAGATGTAAAGACTTTTATGAAATCCAGCCCACACTAAAAGCTAATTCAAAAGCAGGTATTACCAAAAAATAACAACAATCAAATAAACAAAAAGCAAATATTACCAAAACTGCTCCTGTATCAGCTAGGGATGCATTTAATCTCAGGTAAAAGGAAGTCTGCACTAGGTTTCAGAATAGTCTATTTAATGTATGCACCAAAAAGTATTATCCTAATTCCAAACTGGATAAAGGCATTACAAACAAAGTAAATTATAGGCCAATATCCCTGATGAATATAGATGCTGAAATCTTCAACAAAACATTAGTAAGCCAAATACAGCAATACATTTAAAAAAGATCATACACCATGATCAAGTGGGGTTTATTCTGGGGATGCAAGGTTGGTACAATACCTCAAATCAATAAATGTGATTCACCACAGAAACAAAATGAAGGATAAAAAGCACATGATCATATCAATAGATGCTAAGAAAGCATTGGCTAAAATCCAGCACCCATTTATGATTTTAAAAAACCCTCAGTAAAGTGAGAGTAGAGAGAACATACCTCAACATAATAAAGGCCATATATGACAAACCCACGGCCAATATTATACTCAATGGTAAAAAACTAAAAGGGCTTCCTTTCAGATCAGGAACAAGACAAATATGTCTGCTTTCATCACTTTAACTCAACATGATACTGGAAATCCTAGCCACAGCAATCAGACAAGAAGAAGAAATAAAAGGCATCTAAATTGGAAAGGAAAAAGTAAGACTGTCACTATTTGCAGATGGAATGACACTGTATATATAGAACTTTGAAGATTCCACAAAAAAACTACTAGAACCAATCAATGAATTCAGTAAATAGCAGGGTACAAAATAAATATCCTGAAATAGGTTGCATATTTATATACCAATAATAAACTATCAGAAAGAGAAACTAAGAAAATAATCTAATTTACAATTACATCAAAAAATAGATAGGAATAAATTTAACCAAGAATGTAAAAGATCTGTACTTGGGAGATTATACCACACTGAAGAAAGAAATCGAAGAATATACAAATAAGTGGAAGCATATACCATGTTCATGGATAGAAAGATTTAGCATCATTAAAATGTCCATACTACCCAAAGCAATCTATAAATTCAATGCAATTCTTATCAAGATAGCAAAGGCATATTTCAGAAAACTAGAACAAATATTCCAAAAATTTATATGGAACCAAAAAGACCCCAAATACCCTCAGCAATCTTGAAAACAAAGAACAAAGTTGGAGGAATCATGTTACTTGATATCAAACTGTACTACAAGGTCATAGTAATCAAAATGGCATGGTACTGGTATAAAAACGGGCATATACATCAATGGAGGAGAATAGAGAGCCCAGAAATTAACCCACACCTTTATGGTCAATTAATATTTGACAAAAGAGGCAAGAACATATAATGGGGTACAGACAGTCTACTCAATAAATGGTGCTGGGAAAATTGAACAGATACATGCAAAAATAAAATGAAACTAGACCATCTCCTTATATCATGCATAAGAATAAACTTATAATGGATTAAAGACTTAAATGTAAGACTCAAAACCATAAAAATCCTAAAAGAAAACATAGGCAGTGAAATGCCAGACATTTTTCATAGCAATATTTTCTCTAATATATTTCCTCAGGCAATGGAAACAAAAGAAAAACTAAACAAATGTGACTACATCAAACTGAATGGTTTTTGTTCAGCAAAAGACACCATCAACAAAATGAAAAGACAACCCACTGAATAAGAGAACATATTTGCCAATGATACATGTGATATGGGGTTAATATCCAAAATTTATAAAGAAATTATATAACTCAACTCCAAAAATAAACAATCCAATTTTAAAAAATGGGCAAAGAATCTGAATAGATGCTTCTCCAAAAAGTACATACAGATGGTCAATAGATATATGTAAGTATGTTCAATGTCACTAATCATCATAGAAATGCAAATTAAAACCACAATGAGATATCATCTCACACCTGTCTGAATGGCTGTCATCAATAAATCAACAAACAACAAGTGTTGGCAAGGTTGTGGAGAAAAGAGAACCCTCATGCACTGTTGTTGGAAATGCAGACTGGTGCAGCCACTGTAGAAAACAGTATGGAGTTTCCTCAAAAAATTAAAAATGGGCCTTTTGACCCAGCAATCTTACTTCTGGGATTATATCTGAAGAATCCCAAAACACTAATCAAAAGAATATATGTACCCTTATGTTCATTACAGTGTTATTTACAATGGCCAAGAATTAGAATCAGCCCAAGCACCTCCAGCAGATGACTAGATAAATGAAAGATCACCTTTCTATGATAAATTTATAAATTCTCAAAATGTTTATTTGGTATAAAAATCAGACAAATTTAGCATGTTTTCTGAACCCCATTTAAAAACTCTGTGAGGGTTAAATGATGTCATCTCAACCTCACCAGAACTAAACTGATACCTTTGTTTTAGACATCTCTTACATTACTGATTGCATTCTGCATTTAATCATAATTGCTGTTCTTTCATAATCCATACTGCATTGTAAACTTCTGTGAAATGAGGCCTGGCACTGTGGTACTGACCCATATCCCTGTACAACTTAACATTAAGTCTTTCAGAGGTCAGAGGACAGAGCGAATAACAGGTTAAAATTAGGCCTGGGCTGATGGAAGTT
This sequence comes from Carollia perspicillata, assembly GCA_004027735.1. Taxonomy (NCBI): domain Eukaryota; kingdom Metazoa; phylum Chordata; class Mammalia; order Chiroptera; family Phyllostomidae; genus Carollia; species Carollia perspicillata. Next base: position 41,395 of record PVKM010002024.1, on the reverse strand, counting down.
CTGCTTGAATTTTTTTTTTAAACAGTAGTTAAGAGAAACAGAGAGAGTTGTTTATGCTTTGTTTGGTGTATGGCTCTATATGGATTGTAAGTGATGTGACTTGGCATGTGAGCCTTTGACTATAATGGTATATAAAACTGTTGGGCAAAGGGGTTGTGGCCTTCAGTAGGTCAAGGTGATTGGCTCTCAACCATGGCAGACATGTAAGTCCTATACCCATGAGGTAGCAAAAGAAGTTGCATCTTTGGGTACCTGTCAGGCTTTCTAATGAGATGAAGATGTTGTACTTGATGTATTTTCTGCTTTTTATTCTTCTAAAAAAAGCTAATTAACTATAGTATTAGATTAAAGTTATTTGTTTATATCTCATGAGTCTTATTGCCAATCTGAAATCATACCCATAGCTTTAAAACTGCAGGGAGTCTATTGTACCTTATTTGACAAATGGAATAACCAATACAGCATTTTCCAAATTATCTCAGTTCATTAGAATAATAATAACCTTGGCACTTGTAATTGTTGAAAGATTATGGCAAAGGTAGGGGGTCATGAGGTTCAGGAGGAATTATGATCAGTGTATAGTCAGTATGACTAGTACTGGAAGGAAGGTAAATATGTTATAGAGTCTGTAATATAGAGCAGTAAACCTGTGCACACCCCTGAAATTTTACCCAATATTTTTAATAAATATGCATATGATTATTTCTAAGATGTTCATATTTTTAAAAGATCATAAAAGATGATCCCATAAAATGCTGAGCTATTACTTTTACTTTTGAGATTCAGTCTGAGTACCTCTTTGACAGGAATTCAGGCAATTTATGAGGAAAATTACTTCTTTGATATTTCCAGGTTACTACTTAGCAAATTACTCTTGGATTCTAACAAGTCACTCTCATTTGCTAAAATTAAGGTTAATTTTTTCCCCTGAAAAATTACCTGAGGAATTTTCCCCTTGCGTCCCTGAGGAATTACCCAAACACTGTTTAAGGGCAAATGTCTCCAAGAGTCCAGGGTAATAAGTCAACCTACTCCACTCCTTCTAATGAAGGTTGTCAGAGCTTCTCTTCTCCTTTCCCTAATGCCAACATAGCACATTATTGGGCTTCAGGGGGAAATGCATAAATAGGAACAAGGTTAAAATGAAAACAAAGAAGTGTTAGTCTTTAGTTTGACTGATGTGAGGGACAAATCATTAGGCTGAGTCAAAGCATCCCTCCCCCCTCTATCATCTCTACCTAATGACATGTCAGTTTAGGAAATACAAACACCACAACAGTGAAAGGAAAAAAAAAGAATTTCAAAATATTCACTATTAGTGTTGGTGATTATGGGAGTATTAATTACCAGTCAGCGGTGTTTCCTTTTATGCACAGAGATCTTCCACAACGGCTAAAAGCCTTCAGCTTCAAGTGAGAGAATAGCCAAGCAACAGCAGCCTGAAGTAGAGTTGATTTATTTTTCTCTCATCTAATAAGTGTGTGAGACATTTAGTTCTTATAGTCATTTGTTAAGCCAGTGCCAAGGATTTAGAATTGTCATCATTACAATTTTCTGTCTTCTTCTCATTGTTCCAAAATGTTTGAAGTCACTTGTAGCACCACAATCTCACACAATTTCATTTAAGATAATGAAGCAAGCAAGAGGTAACCCAGAACAAGTGCTTCTTCCTGTAATTACTGAAAGTCTATACAGAACAGGAATAATGTCCCCTGAAAGCTATCCTACCCCAAACGACTTATTCCAAGAATTGAGTCACCTGCTGACCTCTAGATAAAGGGCTATCTAGGACCACATTTGCTGATGTCAAGAGGTTACCATCTAATACAGAAACAGGAGATGTGAACAGAAGTGATATAGATACTATAAGCATCCTTGGGATAAGCAGTTCTTATATTTTTATTTTTCCTTTGTTTCATTTGTTTGTTGGTTGAAACTCAACCGCAAAGGTTTCAGCTCATCATAATCCTCAGTTCTAGTTACGGTCTTACTAAAGAGTCATCACAAGACATCTCTCTTTTTCTAAGCATTTATTTATTCAATACATTTAATCTTTATCCAGTATTATTTCCCTCACATTGGACAATGGTCAAGCTCATCACTACTGTTCAATACTGTTTTTATGTCTTTTTAGTGGCAGAAATAAAACATCTGTATTTTTAAAGATAAAATACCTTATGAGTTGTGACTGATTATTTTATTCCAAGTCCAGTGTTATAAATTTTTTAACTTAGTCTCATTAATCTTAAAACTGAATCTAATTTATCTCATGCAAAAAATCTCAGTCTCAGAGATATCAACATAGATACCCATTTGCTTTGTATAAGAAAATAAAAACAACAGCCTCTGAATAACCACAGCAATACTGGAATGACATCATCAAGATAGTGACAAGGTAGCTGCTGACTTCAGTCTCTCTCAAAAGAAACCAACAAGCCATAGACAAGACACCATTGTGAAACTACCAGAACCCAGGGGTAGGCTAAAGTTCTCCCCTGGACCACAGATACCAAGAGGGACTCGATTAAAGGAATAAATGAAGTATCTAGGCTCTGACTACATCACCCAGGATTTGCACACTGAACTCACCCACATTTTCCCCAGCCTGGCTTTCTGGCGTGGGGAGCCCAATGGAACCAAGCTGACAGTCCTTCCCATTTCTGTAACCTGAGGAGGACAGCCCTGCCCTGCCAGCCTGATCAGCTGGTGGCTTCTGGAGGGAAATGAGGTTTCTTGTCATTCCTCATCTCCTCACCGTCCTCTCCCTCCCACTAGAAATAAAAATAAAATTCTAGATAATAATAATGAGACAAGAAAAGAGGTACTAGCCCAGTTAGATATATCTCTGGGAAATATAAAATCAAGTCAATAAGAAACTGGATCAATTAGCTGGGTGGGGACCAACTGAAAAGTCATACTGGTCTGGAGAGGGGGAATCACTATTTGGGGGCAGAAGAAAGTCAATCTGCGAAGAGCAGGGAATAGAACATACACAAAAGGCTAGTGACTGAGTCAGGTGTTCTAGTTTTCTAGCTCCTGTGACATCTGATTATTCTTCAGTGCATTCTTAAAATTCAATCCAACTTTTACCACACTGGTTTCAATGGGCCTCTTTTCCTTAATACCCAAAGAACCTTGACTAGAATATGCAGTGAGGTTGAAATTAGAAAGGTCACCCTTTCACCTTTCTTATTTTCTGAGAGTGTAAGCCAATTTACAATCGACTAAGAATGGCTTTCTCTTGGCACAACTTCATGGCACCCCACTAAAAAGGGTTTTCTCTCTGTACATAATTTATAGAATGCATGAATACATACACTTCCATAGTCATTGTCACTTCTCTCTCCATTAGTCTCAACTAACTTCTCTCTATTGTGCTTGCACTTCTAGCTGGTATCTTCTTACATACAGCTCTTTTCTTCTGTACAGCATTGCTTTGATTTGATTGTTTTTAATTCCATATTCCAAGCACAGGCAACATGTTATCCACCAAGTTTGATACTTGCGCTATCCTTAAAATATACGATATTTTTTTCTGACATATTTTAGAAAGGATATATAGACATATGTACATCATTTTTCCTGTCCATATCCTTGTTAATTTCCCCCGAATGATAAATGAAACCCTCTAATGGCAGTTATTCTACGTCAGACCCAGCAGTCTTCCTGGTAGCCTTTTCCTCTTTTTCCTCCTGAAATTTCAGTTAAACACTTCCAGTGTCCTCACTCAAAACATTTTTCTTGTGTTTGCAAGCAGCACTGTACTCCTTGCCCATGAGAATCATGTTGCAAATGATGAGTTATCAATCTTTAATTATTAGATTTCTAAATTCTTTCTTCTCTGAAAGCATGATCTTGAAAAGGAAAAAGATTAAGAACAACCACTTCTGCCTGGATCCAATTTCTTTCCCTGGACTTCATAATAACAAGTGAGGTTTTTAAAATATTTTTGATATATTACCATGAACTCAGCAAAAATATGTATGTATTATTATGTAGGGTTGGTGAATTGTAACAGACCCTATATTCTATCATTATGCAGGAAAACGGCATACTTTTTTATTAGACATACTAGTGTCTACATAGTCAACACGGAGTCTCTATTAGTATGCTTCATCCCAGATAAATAATAGATAGATAGATAGATAGATAGATAGATAGATAGATAGATAGATAGATAAGAGAGATGTATTCTGTGAATTGACTCACACAATTGTGGAGGTCAAGAAGTTCCATGATCTACCTCTTCAACCCAGAGAACCAGGAAACCCAACAATGTACTTCAGTCCAACTCTGAAGACCTTAGAACCAGGAGTGCAGATGTCTGAGGGTAAGAGAAGATGGATGTTTCAGCTTAAGTGGAGGCAGTAAATTCTGCCTTCCTCCCCCTTTCTGTTCTTTTCAAGCCCTCAGAGGATTGGATGATGCCTGGCTTCACTGGTGAAGGTGACCATCCTTACTCAGTCTGCCAACTCTTATGTCAATCTCTTCCGGAGACGCCCTCACAGACACACTGAAAAATAAGATTTGGTCAGCTACCTGGGCATCACTTAGCCCAAAGTTGACACATAAAAATAACCATCACAAGTATCAACAATTTTCCTTGAACTGTTGTTGCCTGGATATCCTCCTCAATATTCTGTTAAAGATATTAAATTCTGTTTTCTCATTTAATACAGAATTAATGTCTTGGTACTCAATTTTATAATTCTTCCATAATCCCACTTGCTTTACTCTATTTTTTGCCATGCCATTTGTCATCTCCCAATGTTCTATATTATACAATTTATTGTTACTAATACTATTATTATTTTCTGTTCCCCCTGCTAAAATTTAAGTTCCATAGGTTGTGACTTTTATCTGTTTTATCCCATTGATATATTTCAAAGATCTAAAATACACCTAATACATAGTAGGGGCCCAATATGCACTTAAATGAATGAATAAATAAAATCTTATTCAATGTAATAGCACATAGTTTCCTGTCTTTCTCTTTCTTCTCTACACTCCATTACCCTCTTTGACAAACTCTAGTGCTGATTTTTTTTTGCAATTTTCATCTGAGTCCATTCTTTAGATGACAAAAGTGATGCACACTTATCTAATATACACAGACAGCTTTATTACTCTCCACACCATTTCATTTTTCTTTTTTACATTTTTTCCTTCTCTCAAATAAGCTGGAGTACACAGAAAGAAGCACAACTCAAACTTTTGCAGAAAGCTTTTCAATATGGGAGCGTGAACTTGCATATATAAAACATTATTGATGACCATATCAGTGAGGCAGACACAAAACATACATATTATGCTGATTTCAAGAACAATCTTTTATCAAAAACTGTACTGCATATTTGTGTTCCCTCTCACAACCAAAATATTTGTTATGTGGTATTAAGTCGGTTCCAACCCCTGACAACTTCAGGAATGAGTGACATCCACAATGTCCTGTCCTCGACAGCCCTGCTCAGCTCCTGTAGCCTCGTGCCTGTGGCTTTTTGATGGATTCAGCCCATCTCATATTAGGTCTTCTTCTTTTCCTGCTGCCTTCTGTTTTCCCAGCACTATTAACTTTTCCAAAGAATGCCACTTCTCATGATATGCCCGAAATAGGACAGCTTCAGCTTTGTCATTTTTGCCTCCAGTGATGTTTCAGGCTTAATTTGCTCCAGGACCCACTTGCTCACCTTTCTGGCAGCCCAGGGTATCTCTAGAGCTCTCCTCCAACAACATATTTCAAATGAATTGGTTATTTTTTTCCTAATAGCCTTCTTCACTGTCTGACCTTCCTATCCATACATAGTAATTGGGACTATAAGGATGTGGATAATCTTAGCCTTGGTCTCTAATGCCACACCTTTGCTCTTGGTGATCTTTCTGATTCTCCCATTGCTGCCCTTCCAAATCAAAGCCTTCTTTTTATTCCTTGGATGCAGCCACTATTTGAATTGATGACTGAACCAAGATAAGCAAAATCCTTTACAATTTTAATGCCACCTCCAAATGCCCACTGGAAAATGCTTTTTCTGTGTACTGTTCAACGGGAGCCTATTGGATTGTTTTATTTCAACTTTCGTGGCTGCGGTAGTGAAATAAATGGTCCCCTAAAGGACTGAACACTCTAGGTCTTAACTTACTATCAGAGAGACACTCATCATTTAAAAAAATAGTATGATACTTGAATATTCTTAAAGACTCAGCAGCCAAAATAGAATTCTAGACTCCATTGCTCCTGACTCTTTTGATTAACCCCTAAACCATGTTTCACGGGTTGATGGAAGTTGGAATTAACTTTTATCTATAGGAAAATAATATTTTTATAGCTGCCCACAATTCTCCCTGTAACACTGTCAATTTTTTAAGTTCTATTGGCAACAGAAACATAAGTTACACTGCCTCATACTAATCCTAAGTGCTGCACAATAAAAATAAATACCGTGCCCTTTTCTTTAAAGACACTGTGATTTCTTGATTCACACTGGCATAATGCTAGTTGCTAATCTTTTTATTGGTTACATTTATGTTCTTTCCCTTGTCTCCTTGCTTCGTGCCTCCTATGAAAACATAAGAACGCCTATCCTCGTGACTAGCAGAGCAATAATGACATTGTCATGTGACCCCCAAAGAGCATCCAGCAGAAGCATCTGCTTCGCCATCTCTTCTCATATGCATTTCATTGCGATCACCTCCCACCCCCGCACACATACCACCCTTCCAACGAGTAAACACACTAAGCCTGGGGGTGCATGCCACCAGTCAGTAAGTATTTTCCTTTGGGGAACAGTCTCAGTGTTCAAGGACTTCATAATATTAGCCTTAGTGAGCATATTCTTCTTGTTAATGCTATTCATGGGATCATTCCACCCCATTACGAAACTGGGGATATGGCTATTAATTACCTAGGCAAATTACCTTCTAGAGTATCAAATAAACAGTATAAATAAACTCTGGAGCTAAACTTCCTGGGTTCAAGTCAAGGCTCTGACATTAGCAGCTCTGTGACATTGGGCACGTGACCTCATTCAGGGTTCCTTCCTCTGGGTAAACTAACTTATAGGGATGATTGTGATAATTAGATATGTTATTATCTGTAAAGGTCTTAGTACTCCCTGGTGTCATATAAGTGTCAGATTCCATATAGAGCCCCCACTGATCTGGTGTTTTAGGACAAGATATAAAGGTGATGGTGGCATACAGACCCCTCCAGGTTTTCCTCTCTCTATGCCTCACAGAACTGTACCTTCTGCTGCCCTTGTTTCTTCCCTAGGGGACCAAAAGGGATAAGTGAACCAGCAAAGGCCAGTAAGAGACCAAGTTTGTTTGGAGTGTTACCTTATAGAAATTAAAAAGTTTACATTTTTAACACATCTAAAGCGTTAAAAAGACCATGTATAGAGACTTCTAAGGAAGCAAACATTTTTTTTTCTGTATTGAAGAAAAAAGGGGGAAAAGTAATGTTTCTTATTTTGAAAAATGGTACTAATACAATTGGACGTCGCATGCAAAAATAAATAATAGATAAATAATCTAGACAACAGACTTTATACCCCTCACAAAAGTAATTCAAAAAGAATCATAGACCTGAAGGTAAAATTCACAATTGTAAAAATCCTGGAAGATATTATAAGGAAAAAAAATCTAGATGACCTTGGATATGGCAACACATTTTTTAGTTACAATACTGAAGTTATGACTGATAAAAGATACAACTGCTAAATTGAGCTTTATTAAAATCACAGTCTTCCATTCTGTGAAAGACAATGTCAAAAGAATCAGAAGACAAGACACGGGCTGGCAGGAAATATTTGCAAAAGACACGTCTGATAAAAGCCTCCTAGCCAAAATATACAAAGAACTCTTAAAGTCAGTAATAAAAAAATGAACAACCCGATTTAAAAATGGGCCAATGACATCAACAGATATTTCACCAAAGAAGATATACAGATGAAAGTAAGTCTATGAAAAGATATTTCATATCACATGTCATCAAGGAAATGCAAACTAAAACAATGAGATACCTACCACTGCAAACTTATTTAGAATGGCCAAAATCTGGAATTCTTACAACACTGAAAGAGTAACAGAAACTCTTTTGGTTAGGAGTTTTGCTGGTGGGAATGCAGAATGGTACAGCCACTTTTGAAGACAACAATATGAAACATACTTTTACAACACAATCCAGCAATCTTATTCTTGGTATTTACTCAAAGGACTTGAAGGTTTATGTATACAAAAAACTCTGCACATAGGTGATTATAGCACTGTATTCATAAATGTCAAAATTTGGAAGCAACCACGATGCCCTTCAGGAGGTGAATGACTAAACTGTGGCACATCCAGCAATGAAATATTGTTCAGCACTAAGAAGAAATGGGCTATCAAGCCACAAAAAGACGTGGAGGAAACATACATGTGTACTACTAACCCAGGGGTGTCAAACTCATTTTCACCAGGGGCCACAGCAGCCTCACAGTTGCCTTCAAAGGGCCGAATGTAATTTTGGGACTGTATAAATGCAATTACTCCTTAACTAGGGGCAAGGAGCTCAGCACTGCTGTCAGGTAGAAACAAGGTACCGGGCCGGATAAAACAAGGTGGAGGGCTGGATTCGGCCCATGGGCCTTGTGTTTGCCACCTGTGCATGAAGTGAAAGAAAGAGTCTGAAAAGGCTACATACTATATGGTTCCAATTATATGATGTTCTGGAAAATGCAAAATTATGGAGGCATTTTTGGTTGCCAGGGTTTAGAGGAAGGGAAAGGGAGGGATGCATTAGAACAGCACAGAGGATTTTTAGGACAGTGACACTATTCTCTATGATACTACAATGGTAGATATATGGGACTAAATATTCCTCAAAACCCATGGAATGTACAACACCAAAGGTGGTGCCTGATGCAAACCATGAACTTTGCTGATGATGACATGTCAACGCAGGCTGACTGTGAAAACTGCACCACTGCAGAATGTCGACGGTGGGAAAGGCCTAGGAGTACGTGGGAACCATTCGCTCTTTTCATCCAGTTTGGCTGTGAACAAGAAGTTGTCTGAAAAAATAATTTACCTGAGATACATTCAAAGCATAAGCATACTGAAAAGTAGAAAGTAAAAAAAAAGACAAAAGAAAGGAAAAAATACTGGACAGGCAAATAAACGACAGCTGGACGCTTTAACATAAATGAAATCCCCAAAAGCAGACAACATAAGAACACTACCACATGATTCTATTTCATTAAGGAAAAAATGTAATACTAAAAAATTAATGATTACACATGTGGTATAACCATAAATAAAAACATGAGAATGATAGCACAATAATCAAGATTATAGTCACCCTGGGAACTATATCCTAAGAACCCTGAAACACCAATCCAAAAGAACCTATGCACCCCAATGTTCATAGCAGCACAATTTACAATAGCCAACTGCTAGAAGCAACCTAAGTGCCCATCAGTAAATGAATGGATAAAAAAAACTGTGGTACATTTATACAATGGAATACTACCTAGCAGAAAGAAAGAAGGAGCTCCTAGCCTTTGCAACGGCATGGATGGAACTGGAAAGCATTATGCTAAGTGAAATAAGCCAGGAAGTGAAAGACAAATACCATATGATCTCACCTTTTAGTGGAACCTAATCAACAAAACAAAGCAAGCAAAATATAACCAGAGACACTGAAGTGAAAAAACAAACTGACAATAACCAGAGGGGAGGCGGGGAGTGTAATGGGGGAAAAGTAGGGGAAGGGTCATCAAGGAACATCTATAAAGGACACATGGACAAAACCAAGGGGGAGGTGGAAGCAGAGTAGGGAGGTGAGGATGGTTGGGGTGGGGGGGAAGTGGTGGGGGGTAAATGCAGACAACTGTACTTGAAACAACAATAAAATAATTTTTAAAAAGATTGTAGTCACCCCTGGAGAACGGGATAGGGAAGTAATTGAGAGAACACAGTGAGTTTGTGAGGTATAAATAATATTTTACTTCTTAAGCTACATGGGGAGCACTTGGAATTAATTTATTTATGCTCTTTAAAATTAGTATGTAGATTATGAAATTGCAAGGAAAAAAGGGTGGCCATGTAAATAGTCCTGGGGTGGGTGGGGTAGGCTTCAGACAATGTTTGTCAGAAAGGGTCCCTCAGTCACCCAGATTCCGCTGTCATTAGAACTCCGCCCTCCTCCATGTACCAGTTTCAGCTTGCGGTTTGTTTTCCTCATTGTAGTAAAAATGGCTGTTTCGGTTCTGGTTCATATTTATAAGAATGTGAGACCACCTGAAAGAGAGGGCTTCTTTTTTCCAAACTATCAAGCAGAAATGCTTTATTTCACACACCTCAGATCTACTTGCATCCCTGCCTGGACCAATCCCTGTGGTGAGGGACTCAGGTCTAGTCCTGTCACTCTCCACCCAGGATGTGGGGTGCAGGGCGAGGAAGCAACCAACCAGGGTAAGCAACTCTGCCCAGTTTGCCTGAGACTTGACCTATTTTAGCACGAATAGTCCTGTGCCAGGAAAGCACTCAGTCCCAGGCGAAAAAAGATGGTTGGCCGCCACACAACCAATAGTGCAGGCATCAAAACCAGCTGCCCCGAACCAATGCTCAAGTCTTGCTACCAGCAACTGCCTTTAAGTAAACGACTATACCTATTTCTGCTTTCTCACACAGGAACTACTGACTCTTTTTCAATTATAGAGTTCCAGACTTTATAAAAGTATTTCTTAAAATTTTTATCTTTCTCTGAAATGACCAAATAATATTACTCATGTTTTCTAATGTTACTCGAGAGAGTTTTCTGGTCCGTCAGTGGCATTCCTGAGCTGTCTTCAGAATCAGGGCTCTTCAACAGGCATGGCCCAAACCCCAGAATCCTATAGAGGGCGCTGTGCTCATTTCACAGCTTAAGAGATGTTTTCTCAGCAGTCCCCACATCTTCAGTGAGGTGGGAGCCAGGAGGGTCTGTTTCCTGACAAAGATCTGTTATTTCCTGAGATAAAGAAGGTTCTTAATGATCATTTTACTTATAACAAAGTAGTTTATTAATTTTTTCTTATTAAACGAGAACCAATAATATCCTGGCTAATTTTTTAATTCCTCTCAGTTAACCTTCTTATTATTTGCAAATATTCTACTAGTTCCCCAGGTGAAATGATAAAACAGTAAGTTTAACAGTAAGTTTAATTTCTTATTTTCTGTTCGGTTTTCACTGTGTCTAAATGTGTAAAACTGAGACTTGAGAATCTGTCCAACTAGTGTGAAAACAACTAACACTCAATAAAAATGGTAAGCTATTTGGTCACTATGTAAAATGGGGATAATTTGGTAGGTTTTACATCTTCCACTTGCTTAATTTCAAGGAGGGTCTGCAAAATCTCTAAGAATCCCTGTTAAAAACAGAGATTTGAGGGCCTTGCCCCGGCTTTTTCAATTCAGTGACTTAGGGTGATAGGGGTCGTGCTAGCGGCTTTAAACAAGGAACTGCTCAGTGACATCCCCTCTGGTGCATTTGCAAACACAGATTCCAGCATGCAGCCTCCAGGGACTCAGCTCGGAAAGTTCATGGTGAACCGTGAACCCTATAGTGCTGAGTATGGAACCAGACTGGTGCAATTCCACCATAACTGATGCTTGAATCAAATGCGTTCATTAATGAAATGATTGGGCACCATAAGGGGGCTGGCTTCCCATGAGGGTTCAATATAAATGTCATGGAAAGCCCCCATAGTAAAAAAAAATGTTGCAGTTTGCAAGGTTTTCTTGGCACATAATTATAAAATTATTGCCAGTGGGTGTTAATGGGATGAGCAGCAAAGCGGCTTCTTTTGCACTGCAATTTTGTCAGTCGATCAGCCATTTCTCCTCCAAGCCCAAAGCAGTTGGAAGTAGATCCCATTATAGCACAGAATTTGTTTTCCCCGTGGTGTGTATTGACCAAGGACATTTTCTGGTCAAGAATTCAGTCAGTAGCTTTGCTGTATCCACACAGGAAATGGCTGTGACCTTTCCAGCCCATAAGGTTATGCATTTTGACAGGTGGCCCAGAGCCAGTCCCTCCGACCACGCGGCACAGACGACCGCACACTGTTCTCCTGAGGCACGCCGTTATTCACGTTGTTTAATCACATTCCGCAGGCCTGGCACTGACCGTCATTCAGAGTATCGGAAAGGCAGAAAAGCCGTGCTGCTGGATTCTGCGGCAATCCTCAGCACGGAGCAGCCTTCAGAGCCCGCTGGTTATTTAACGGATGCTCATTCACTTCCAGAAATGTCGTCCCCTTCTGTCTCTGTCATCTCCCAGCACATCCAACTCCAGCCCCCACACATTAATTTCTATTTGTCAGAAATTACAGGACCAGTTAAAAATTAAAAATAGTCGATGCCTTCTTTGCTCCTCATTATGTAGAGGAAAATGAGTCACAGCCCCTGACTTAGAGCTGACAACCTAGTTGGAATACTAGCACTAATAAATGGTTCATAAAGGACTCCATTTACTGATGTTACCTTGATTTTGACCCCTGTCAGAGACAAAATATATCTCTTTCCCTCCTCTTTCTCTCTCTCTAACACACACACAAATGCACACACACACACACACAGTGCCTACTTGTAATCGCATCACAAAATTGGGCAGTTTTAGCTACAGTTCTAAAGATTCACATCACATATTGTGCGAATTCCCACTGTCTCTGTCTTTGAATTAATTCTGCTGTCTCTGTCTTTTCTTTCTCCCCCTTTCCACCTCCTTACTTTTCAAAAACAATATGAATTCTTATTTTCTCATTCAATTCATGTCATAGCAATGCAGCTAGATATGCATGCCATCAAATTTTAAGCTCTACTCCAAGATACTTATCAAAATATGAGAGGAATATATTTTTCTTCCCCAGTAGAAACATACCAAATACAATCTGCCTCACCTTCAATTTCTGAAACGACATTTAAAAACACAAGAGAGTATTAATCAAGTGCTAAATCATGTGTTGCATTTTTTAAAAAGGTTACATGGTTGTTAAGAGATTACAAAGGTCAGTGAGGTAGAGTACTTAAGGCCTTGCTGAGGTGCCCTTCTAATATGTTCCCAGAGCATTTTGTACTCAAGCAATCAATGCTCATGTTTTGGTTAAACTCTGAGCTCAGTGAGGACAGATACTATGCCTCTATCACTATTTTATATCACCAACACTGAGGAGAGCATTTTAGGCAAAATAGAGAGTCAATCAATTTTTTAAAAGGTGGCTTTAAAAATACATGAGATTTTGGGTGGTTGAACGTAACAAGATGAGTCTTTCCCAGTGGGAAATTGGATAAAGTGAGTCAATTCCCAGAGAATTTAAAGACTAAAGAAATAGTCTGAACACAGAGTGAAGAAGCTGACAAATACTGAGAAATAACTCTGTATAATTTAGAAAGTGGTCAGACACAGGGGACCCTGAATGCCTGGTGGAGGTTAGCAACAGTGCTCTAGAAAGTAGAACAAGTGGAGGTGTCTGAAGGTAGAAATGACATAAAGTGATATTTTAGATAGCATCCAAGAACCTTAAACAGTGTAGTTTAAGGGTAACTTATGACCCTTGCTTATTCATTATGTCATAAAGTTTTGGGGCTACTCATCTTAAAGCAGAGTTGCTCCCTCATTTAATTTTTTCTTTCATTTTTCCCTCTTTTTATGTCTCTCACACAATTTCCAGTCTACCAAACAGGGTATTATGTATAGCTTTAGGTTTATCCTATTAAGTGGAAAATATTTGAAACAGTTAATAAGGTTGATCTGTTTGCCAGCAAAGGGAAAATTAAGCCATAAATCTTTAACTGCATAAATCTCTGATAGCTATTATCCTTCTTGTCGTGATCATCCTGTAAAGATAGAATGGATTCCCAACAAAATTTGGATCGGATGTTACCTTACCACCGATGACACCACACACACACACCGAGACAGTACAGAAACTGTTAGCACTTACATAATGCGGCTTTCTGGGGAGAGCCGAGCGTATCTCCCCAAACGGTCTGCAAATGGCTTGAAAGAGAAGCTAAGAAAGTATGTATCAGGCACAGGGAACTAAGGATAATTTTATTGACTTAGGTAAATCATGACTCACCACGTGGGACTGAAAGTCTTAGGTTTGTAGTATTGCTACAAACAGAATTTACAAGAAAACATAGAAATGGCTAATAGGCAGGCAACTGAAATTATTTTTTTACAATATCTATGACTATTATATTGTTATTCATTTATTTTTTAAAAAATTATTTATTTTTAGGGAGGGAGAAAGAGAGGGAGAGAAATGTCAATGTGTGAGGGATACATAGACTGGTTGCATACCCCACCGGACACCTGGCCCACAACCCAGGCATGTGCCCTGACCAGGAATCAAAACAGGGACCCTGTGGTTCACAGACAGGCACTCAACCCACTGAGTCACACCAGGCAGAGCTATTCTATTGTTATTTAAAAGTAACATGATAAAATCTTAATTTATACAAAATATTTATTTTGCATTTGGAAGAATTATCTTTATAGCATGCATTTTTTTCTAGTCTGTACTTTTTATAAGTTTGTGATTTTCATATTTATATGTTTGGGTATTTTCTCTAAGTGGGCTTTATCTAAAGTTGAAGAAAAATCTAATTTACAGCCCCTTTGGATTTAATTCCTAGTCACCTTTGGATCTATCCATGGTGCTGGCTAGATCAAGCAGTTCTAACAAAATAGTGTCTGTACTCAGCTTCTGCACTGAAACTTAGGGATGATCTCAGGGAAACAGACCTGTCAACATAAATCCAGAAAAACTCAGCATCAAAATCAAAACCATTTGTGTATGTGTATAGTCTTTTATAATTTCTTACAGAATGTCTGACATGTCATTTCACCCAAAAAACATTTCTTTGAGATCGAGTAGGATATGTGTTCCATTGCATGGGTGACATCACTGAAACAGAGGCCTCTGATCGCTATTCCAAAAATATACAACATACCAGTGCCAGCGGAAGACTATATTCACTCTGGTTCAGGTTGAAAGAATTTGGTAGCAGTCCAAGATTACAACCATCTTTTCTCAGCCTGGAAGTTGGCATTCCATGAGCTGAGAAAATAAGTATTCTTCAGAGTTGAGGAGCCATCTGCATGACACAGAAGTATGCATCCATTATAAAGGATGTTTACCAAAATACTAAAATAGCAAGAGGTAAAGCCCATAAAGAGGCAAGGTTTAAAAATATTAAAAATATAGCCACATGTACTATTCTAATTCAACTCTATGAATACATATAATATAGGTACATATATCAAAGACTAGAAATACAATTACCAAAATGTTAATAGTGATTATCCTAAGCGGGATTTGGGGGTATCTTAATCTTTATCTTTCTTTTTGTGTGTGTTTTTTCCTAATTTTTTCTCTGCTGAAAATATATTAGTGTATATAAATGACCTTC
This sequence comes from Carollia perspicillata, assembly GCA_004027735.1. NCBI lineage: Eukaryota > Metazoa > Chordata > Mammalia > Chiroptera > Phyllostomidae > Carollia > Carollia perspicillata. Next base: position 25,960 of record PVKM010002024.1, on the reverse strand, counting down.
ATGAAATAAAAATGGATAGTTCCATGAGGCAAAAACTAATCCAATTTCCTTCATAGTCATATTTTGCAAATGAGTGTCTTGCTATATGTCATTTTTTATTATAGCATCAAAGATGGGTCCTCACCCTTCAGAAAACCACCACAAGTAAGACAATATACCCTTGCCTTGAGGTTGCCTTTATTAGGTATAAGCTTATCCTTGGGTCTCTGTCTCCTCTGGCTTCACTAGAACTGGGCAGGGATTTCAGGCTAATAAGCAAAATATGTCCACTGGTCAAGGCAGTTCTTTGTGTTTCTACCTCAAGGAAAACCATCGGAGATAATGTATTTGCAAACCATTTCTCAGGATATAGTAATTTCCTTTGTCTCAAAATTGCTCTTATTAAAAATGAAATCAAAGTATGCCCTAAGAAAAGAGACACACCAACGTGCCACCTGAAAAACAAGAATAAAAACATGTAATTAAAAAATTTAGAAGTCTTGCTTTTTAGTTGTTAGTAAGGAAATCTGTCACCAATATGTTCTCGAAACAGTCTTTATTGAAGATCAGTTTTAATAGTCACATGCTTATCTAGTTCCTGTTGTAAAATAATCTACCCACAAAATATTATTTTCACTTTAAGATTTTCCAGGAAATATATGTGGTTTCTCTAGCAAGGGCAGAAAGTGATATAAAGAGAGAACTTAATACATATGCAAACAGAGCAGGTGGCTATTATGGAGGGAGATGTGAAGATTAACCTTCATTCCTATAACGGCTTAGGCTGAGCCAGCACTTTTCTACACTGTGCAAGGTCTTTTCATTTGCAATTCTTGTGAATCACTCCAATTTGGAATGAGTGGGTACCAGCTGTTCTCTTCATTTTACATGCAAGAAAAGCTCACAGAGAAGCACTGCCCACCACTTCCAATGCCAAGGAAAAGTCAATAGATAATGTCAAAATAAACCCAACTCTTTTTGGCAACGGATACTTAGATTTCAATGTTATATTCTACAAACAACAGCTTTATAGCAAATGCATTTTCTAACATGCATATATTTTATATTTAAATGAAATAAATTATTATACTTCTGCAAGCCTACCAAAATAACATAATCAGTGATATGAGTCCCATGGCAGAAAATGGCAGCACTTAAACAAACATCGGAAACGGGAACCTCGCCGCATGCCATCCCAGCACCTACCAGGACCGTCTGAGGGTGGGGGAGCGACAAATACATTTCTGCACTAAGTAGCAAGGTGTCCTGTTTTTTCTCTTGTATTACATGCCACTAACAGTATTTTAGGATGTGTGGCTAACTTTGTTTCATTTTAGGACTAAAAATTAAAGATTTTGAAGAACTTAAGAAAAATGAGCTTTATATGAGGGATAAGTAACAATACGATATATTTTGAATCCCTCCGGCAAATAAAAAAATACTTTGTGTTTAAACTGTCAACAAAAAGAACAAATTATGGATTTTAAATCACCACGGAAAAATTATCTTCTGTTGAAATGTTAACAATTAATTGGTATCAAACTTGCCTTCAGCTCTCGAATACGCAGTTTTCCTTCCTAACCTCGGTGACCTCCCCTGCCGAGGCACAAAGGCCGCTGTCTGAGCACCTTCTCCCTCTCGTGAACTTGGGTAGACTGCAAAACTCCACTAACAAACAGTATGATCATCTGCCTTTGAAGAAACCCTGCATTTAGAATGGTTTGCAGTTCTCTTAAGATAAAATATTTTATTCAGAAGTAGAAAATATCAGGTTCTGTTTCCCGGTTTTCTGGACAATCGTATCCACTCTCTGGTATTGGACTCCTACTGGCTTCCATCGTTGCCACACGGGGCATGGCTTTCCATCTGAACAAAATCTGCAGTCTCAGACTAAGCAACACCAACTGCCATCTACTCATGCTTCCTACACTTTGTTTCATGGAAAAAAAAAATTGTGACAAATGCTATATAATTTTTATTCAGAGTTTGTTGTATAGAGACTAAAGCTTAGATTTTCTGTTGATTAATACTTACGGCAGTTCAAAACCCTTCTGTTTTCTATTGATGTACAAAGCATTTTGAAAACTATTCTGTCCTGAAATGCAACACATGAATGACAATGAATTCCACCTCCTTACCCATTCCAACAGAACTCCTGCTGAAATCCACAGGAGTAAGAATTGCCCTAAAATGCTTGCTTTATTTTGTGGCACCCAACATCATAACCGTGATGCTCACTACATGTATTCATTTCTGCAGTGCCAGAAATTCAAGTTAGCAGTGAAAATTAACTTTCCAGAGTGTGCAAAAAGTCATCCTTTTAAATTTTCTATTATTGAAGTTCAGTTTGGCATAATTTTGTGTATGTATTGAACCTAAGGAAGCCTAAGTGGCAAAATGTTTGGTTCTTAGCTATGAGGAATTTTATTGTTTATCTCCTAAGACTCAAATACATTAGTGTTTCTGTTAGGAACTGTCAGATAAAACATTACATTAAATGAAGGTAAAGCTTTTTTCCCTTTCTGCAAGGCTACTTAAAGGAATTCCCCCAAATGGAAAAGAGCAAAGTAAAGAAGATAAAAGATAACAGTATCCTGTTTGACAGGTGTGCAGCAGACCCCACGCTATGTCCCTGAATATTGCCGCCCTCCTGGGAAGGTTTACCACCCTCTTGACTAAATGACTGCAAACAGAATGCCAATGCTGCCGTCACTCCCATTCTCTGAAGGCCATCAAATACCATTTAAATACATGTATGATATACTTTTAAGATATATCTGCATCAGTCACAGGTCTCCATCACGTTGTCAACTCTTAGAGCTTTCTACCCAGTTAGGACTTGCCAGCCTGGTTCTTGCCTGGCCGTGAAAGTACTTGGCTGAGACAAAGTGTAAAAGATGAGGGAGGGGCGGAGGGAAGGGAGAATTGCAGGAAATAAAATGAGTTTCAATTCATTTCAACTTATTACTTTAAGAAGAAAGAGAAGCATATAGTTCTTGGAAGCATTTCTTTTTCCAAAACATAAGCCTAAGGATTAATAAATGGTACAACCAACATTTTTGTTTTGATTTGAGCTATATAATTTTAGATCCATATGGTCCATTAATTGCTCAGCTGCGCTCAATTAGATGACCTCTGAAATTATGAAGTTAAAGATCGTACCAGAATTTTTACCCTGCTCTGGTAAAACAGTGTTTTACTAAACACATGGCCGAAGCATGGAGAGCAAACAAACACAACTTTACGGAGGGACAAAAACCCTCCTTTGATGTCTCTCCATAATCCTCCAACTGTACATTATGTATTAGGAACCAGAAACAAATTCACACCTCTGAAGTGGAATCATAAGCAGATTGTGCATTACTTCTTTAGAAAGAACTTTAAATTCTTAGACCAAAATACAGCACTTCTGCCAGTTTCAAATACTTCATATCTGCATGTAAATTGCAAGGGTTCCAAAGGAGGCAGGCTCTGACGACTCCGCATCACTAATGCCCACAGTTGGACAGTTGTCCTAGCTCAATTTTGCATTTACAGTGCACAGGGGTTAGCTGGTCAGGTTTTCTCTCCATTCATTTGCTGAGGTTGGGCCGTCTGGAGTAGAGGCATCAGATGCAGTAAGTGAAGCTCAAGAAATGTTTCAAGTAGTTGAGGCTTGGCATTATTTCTCTTCCAGATGCTTTGGGACTCCAAGTCATCTATCTCTCTCTCCATCAGGTACCATAGTCTTGCCTTTTGGGGCTTCAAATGCCCTCAAAGTTTCTATCTTTGGTATAAACAGAGGCTTGTAAAATAAATATGATGTATTAGCAAAGGAGAAAAATCTCATGTGGGAATGCATCCTCTCCTCACAGATCTTCTACCTCCAGCTCTGCTCCCAGCAGTGACTTCATGGTTTAAATCATTGCCTCGCACTCTTTGGACAATTATTTTTAAATTGACCCAAATTTTGCAATTTGGCAAACTAAACAATTAAAAGAATGTCATTAGAATACACTTCTTTGTTAATAAGCACAAACTCCTATTCTAAAAGCTGTTAATTTTAGCCAAAAGATGATTTTGTGGGCCAAGTGTACCAGCAAGTTTATCTGTTCCCCTTCTTAGAATCAATATTGTTTGAATAACATTGCAAAACTCTTTTTGCAATTTTGACTTTATTTTCATTTTCACTGAGCTATCTAGGGGTGGGGATAGAGTAAGAATAACAACTTTCCAGGGGGAAGGTGTTTAATAAGTATGACATGACAGCTTTATTTTTTCCTGAAGACATAAAACCACAGTAGACCCATTTCACAGAAGAAAGCATTATCCCTGGGACAAATAAGATACTTGTTGACAGAAAAATGAATTTAAAGAAAGAAGAAATAGATGATAATCTATAACTACTTTTTCCTTTTCAGGAAAGTTTGCTGGAAATAAGGAACAAAACTTAAACTAAAAAAAATTTGCTTAATACAAGAGCTATTTTTTTTTACTTTATTTTTATTGTTTGCAGGGTTGGTATTTGAACCAAAGATAATCCAAGTTCAAAATTCAAACTCCTTCTGATATACCATATTGCCCCACACTAAAATCAGTCATCTTCCAAACAAGGCTCTCATTCATTCGCTCACTCAACAAACATCTACCAAGTAAAATGCAGGCATTAGGTAGGAGTTGGTAAAGGGAGTATAAGTTATGAAACCTTTCTCTCCCTCTCTCAATTGATGTGACAATGAGCCACTGCAGTGATGGTGCCTGCGTTGTTATAGATAGTAAGCTAGTAAATCTGAGAAGCACTGCTTAGTATATTTAGACCAATTATTCTGAACAGACTTGAAAAAGGAAAAAAATCAAAATGATCTTGAGAAGAGCTGCAATGCAACTTTAATGAGGACAGTGCCTAAGGCTGTCACTAAAAACACACATATCCTATGCAAATCTGAGCATATACCCCTGGAAAATCCTTGTAGAAACCACAATTGTAGACCATTTCAAAATGTAGGTTTTAGGTGGAGATGACACTTCTGGGACTGCAGTCTATTACCGTCTGTCTAAGTATTTCCTGCCTTACTACAAAATTCTATGTGGATATTAAGTTAGGTGTGTGTTAATTACCCCACTTAAACAATTTTCGTCCTTTTCTAAATTATTAGACTGAAACACAAACCCAAACTATAGACATTTAAAATCAAGTTTTCCTCTACTAAGTCTATAGTGTCAATGTGAAAGAAGTAATTATTTAGAAAAAGAAATTGACTGGCTCAAAATAAGAAAATACCCTTTAAAAAAAAAGCTAGTTCCAGTAAAATCAGTAGTTTTATAACAATAAATTTGGATTAAATTGCAAAGATTAGGTTCCATCTTCAGAAGTAAATCAATCACTCAGTGAAATATTTACTGTGGATAATTCAGAAGACCAATGTGGCCTCAGTCATTATCACATATGCAGGCTGGTCACTCGAAGTACATCCTGGTCACTCGAGTACATCAGGATGTACTCAAAGTACATCCTGACCTGTGGGTACCTGAGTGCAGGACTGTTTTCTGAGAAAAGAGAGGCATTCTTTGACAGTCCAAGGCTACAGAGTCTTCATGGGTCAGGCTAATCACAACCCACATCTCTGAGAAAATGGGAAAACAAAAGGAGGAGGGTGTCCTGGGGGAAAGTAGGTAGGGGAATGAATGTGAATTAAACGACAAAAGATATAGACGCAGGCAGGGATAGTTTTGTCATTGTGAAATATAGGGGGAAATTGGTATGCCTGGCAGGAATGGCAAAGAATGAGCCAATGAGATAAGCACACAGTGGTTTTCTGAAGACTGAACCATACTCCCCCCACCCCGAAAACTCTGCCACATCCAAAAGAGTGTCTTAGCTCCATCATTCACCATAACTGGGATTTGTACAAAGTCACTAACACATTGTTAGTCTGCCTGTGTGCCACAGTTCCGTAGGCCCAGCAGGTGTGTGTGTGTGTCCTTGTACATGTGCCTGTGCATGGGTGCATGCACAGGTGTGTGTTGAGCGGGTAGCGTATTACAGTGGTGGGGAAGGAACTGAATAAATAATAGTGATGCACCTTTATAAGAATGGAGCACAGGGCCATTTTGCCAGTTTTACCATCCTGCATAATGGTTCTAATTATGTACTTAGAACCCTGTGTGGCAAAAAGAACATCTCGGTGATAATTTTTCTGTCCTAATTCTAGGGCAGAAAATCCTTTTCACAGTAGAGAATTAACTTTCATGATTGATCAGGTACAAAAGTGATTATGTCACCAGAGAATAGGCTGACATTGCAAATTTGGCCAAATGTCAGCCATTGCATAAAATTTTGTATATTGTGATTCATGGATTTTTATTACAATTCCATAATAGAGATATGAATTTGGGAGTCTTCAGGGTACATATAGTATTCAAGACCATGGAACTTCTTAAAATCACCAAAAAAACAAATATATCTAGAGAAAATAGAAAGTGTTAGGACTCAGCACTATCTAAAAGTCAGCAAGATGATTAAAATAAAATTGGGACTGAAAAGGAAGTACCAATGAGGTAAAAAAAAAAAAAAGAACTGAAAGGATAGGTGTCTGGAAATAAAGATATGAACAGCTGTGTTAAACCCTGCTGAAAGTTAGAGCAAAACAAGGTCTGATTGTTAACCGTCGAGTTTAGTAACTGGTACGCTCTACAAGAGGAATTTCGGTGCAGTGCCGAAGGCTGAAGGCTGATTGAAATGGGCTCAAGAGAAGACAGACTGTGGACAGGAAGCACGGGCATCTAGGATCAAGGATGGGGCAGGACTTTGGAGTGGGAGATTCTGAATCAGAGAGGACTTGAGAAACAGCCATCTAGGGAGGGGGGATTCATGGACAAACCAGAAAGGCCATCATCCCAGGCCCATGTGGCTCACGGTGGAAAAAGCAAATTAAATGTATTTCATCAGTCATGAAACAGGGATCTAGGAGAGTGACAGAGCAGATGGACTAGGGAAACAGCATGAGCAGCACCAGGGCCTGTTTGAGGCTGTTATAGTGATGATGAAAGTCAAGCGAGTCAGCGGGTTTGGGTTTTATTCTCCAGCCGTGTTAAGCTGCCTGCGTACATGGAGTAGGAGCAGGAGTTATGAGAGGTGTATGAAAGGGATATAACGAGCCATACTTTACCATACATGTTTAGAGGAGGAGTTCATTTAATGTTCACAGCAGTTCTACCAGGCAGTTACAACTTTCAAGGTGTGACTTCCACAACTTTATAAGTCAGGAAATATCTCACAACAAGTCTGTGGCAAGGCCAGAATTCGAATGCAGGCAGGGCAGGGCCTGGATCCTTAACCTCTGCTCTGTGGTGCCTCGTGCACGCCGCTGCATCCTGTGCCCAGGGGCTCCGCGTCTTTTCTGAGTCGGGTAAGCGAGTAAGCCCGTTCCTTCACAGGCCTCAGTCCCAACTTCTCCCTTGACTTTCAGCCCCAGATATTTCATTGCCCACCTGACCTAGTCCTGCTGGACATCTAATTCAGAATTAACATGAACCAGATAGCTCTTTATTCCCTCTACGTAACTCAGTTCCTTTCTTATTCTTCCCCATCTCCTCATATAATAATTCGATAGATTGAAAAAATCTCAAAATTTCCATGGTTAAATTATCTATAATGGTGAGAAGAGTAATGGAAAAGTCACTAGAGTGGAAATTAGAAAGGCCATGGATGCATGAAAACTGGATTAACAGAATATTTAATAATAAAAAAGCTGCAATTCCTACATGTATTATAATTGAAACTGAGTATATAGAAAGAAGTGTATGGGAAAAACTAAATTAAAATATTTATCTCATTAAGTTAGACCAGTAATTTTCAACCTTTTTCATCTCACGGCACACATATTGCAGGAATAACTTTGTGAAGTGTATGACTGCCTAGCCACCATGCTGTATACCTGAAACTAATACAAAATAATATTGAATGTAAATTGTAATTTAAAAGTATATAAAAATAATAAAAATGGTTTTGATTACACTATCATCATAGCTCAGGGGGAGAAAACCATGCATGCAACAGAGATACTGTCTATTTAAGTGGTTTAAGAACAAAAATAGGGCTTCAAGTGTTGCTAAGTGACACTTCCGCAAAAGAGTCAGAAATGTTACTAGATTCAGATTTTTCACTAAAGCTTTAATTTATTTCCAAAATATTTAAGGGTTTCACCTTCTCTTCTGACAGCTCAGGAGAATGGCAAATAATGACTGAGGACAGCTATCTGTCACAGTGATAACGGCAGTTTTGAGAGCATAAATGGTGAACGGAGGGGTTATCTTCCAGTTTTCTGACAACACCAACCTGTCATTTTCATTAACGATTTCAACGGGTCCCCACTGGCGTGATCATTGTTTCTGAGTATGAAGTTATCACAGTATGAGGTGAGTGAATCAAAAAACAATTATCAAGAACTAAAACTAGACCCTTTTTAAACCTTAAGTTAACTGCAAAAACTATTTTCACCCCAAATAAGGAATGTAGCCTCTCTAAGATCAACCACATCCCTGGACAAAAACTATAACCTAAACTGGGAAGCCATGAGGGCTTCTGTGCTCAGAGTGGTCTGCCCCCCTGCTAAGGGGCCAGCAGGGCCCGGAGCTACGTATGCACATGCGTGCACTCACGGGCCTATGAGGAGGAGTAAAATTATTTGACTCATAGGGGTTATTAAGAGCTCAGGAAGGAACCGTCTTCTGAAAACTATTCTCCAAAGTGACCTTTTCCCTGTGATCACTGTCATTTAAAGATTTAGCAGACATAATACAAATATTTTCTCATATTTGACAATAACATAACAGTGTAAGTTATTTTATTATATATTGTTCACATGCCATATCTAAAGGGCTAGAAGAAAAAGGGAGAGATGTGAAATATATATTGAGGGAGACTTGTCTGACTAGCATGGTCTGTGGGAGACCCTGGGCCTGGTGAGGGTCACAAAGGCCTTGGTTAGGGGGTGATGGCAGGGAAGATGGGTGGGCTTCTCTGCTCAGGGTATTAAAAGGCTGAAATCCAGCTGTTGGTCAGAATGAGTCTTGGTCTAGAGGCCATTGGGAAAAATTTGCCTCCAGGCTCATTCTTATTAAATAGTATTATTATTTTACTCTTTCTCTTTAGTTTCCATTTACTTCCCTTTAGATTCACTGTTTCCTTTCTTGGCTGTGTCAAGCATACTGGTGAGCCTCTCAAAGGAAATGTTTGGGTCTGAAATCATGATTTTTATGTCTAGTTGGCTAGCATTTCCTTTTGACTGCTATTAATTTCCATCTCTCTACTGAAAGTCTCCCATTTGCTCCTATACTTTACTACTAGATCCTTTAACAAACTGATCACGATTATTTCAAAATTCTTACAATTCCAACATCTGCGTCATCTCTGAGTCTGGTGCTATTGACTGCTTTTTCTTGATGATAGGCTGCTTCTTCCTTCCTTTTTTGCATTTTCTGGAATTTCTGAAGTGTTAGATGACTAATGTAAAGAATGAAGGACCGAGGGAAACTGTATTTATACCCGGAAATGGGCATGTCTTCTTTCGCCAGGCCATTAGTGTGTGTGACTGAGTCCTTTGCACCAAGAATTACCTGTGGGCTCATTGTCACTGTGGTTGACCGCTGTGCCCCACAGGTCATATTCCTCTAGAAGCTGATGGCCATTGTCCTGTGTGGTTGGAGTTGAGGCTAGTTGCTGGATGGTTTTCTCTTTATTCAGCTGTCCCTTCATCTCTGCTCCACTGAAGAACCTCTCCCCATGCACTTTTTCATTCCACAGAGGGGGGTCTCCTGTTGTTTGTACTAGGTTCACATTGGGAGTATGGCTGTCTTCTCTTGTTCTAGTTTCACCGAAGTCTAAGAGACACCTGTATGCCCAGGTCTTAGAGGTGAGGCTTTCTCCATCTTCCTGCTCCTATTACCTAAGGCAACAAATTCTGCTTTTGCTATTATGTTGGTTTTGGGTGGGAGTTTCTAGCCCACCTCCAAGTAGGATCTGACCTTTTTCTGCTGTCATGATAGGATCTTAGGCCCATGACAGTTTCTTGCCCCTCTGCCAGTGGTAAAATTTTTTCTTCTATCCTCTTCAGACTTCAGTAGGAAAAAGTGTCTGTGGAGTGGGCAGTTTTGTGCCTCTCCTGCACAACTGATCACCAATCTTTAGTCCTGGGAGAAAGGATTCACTTCTATTATCACAGCAGCTTTTGCTTCTTAGGAGAAAAAGAGTTTGAAAAAACAGGCAAGTCTTCATGCCTAACCTCCAGAAACCACCAATCAGCAACTTCACAGACCTGAGGCTCTCACTGGTCCCCTACCTGCCTTCAGTCTTCCTCTTCGGCTCCTGATCAAGAAATATATGTATGTTTTTTTCACATGCCACCTTTTGAAACTCCTGTATGAATGTCCATTACCTGCCTGATAAAATTAAAACTTAATGATCTATTCATTTTTATATTTCCTCATCTAATGTCCTTCCCTTGCTTACCATGTTTTAACCATAACACACGAGTCACGAGCACCATGCTTTCATGTCTACCTGCCTGTGGAAGCACCGACACTTTGCAGCAGTAATCTGTTTCTCTTGTTTTTTCAAGCTTTAATCATTACCTCGTACCTTCCTTAATTCTCTTAGGCAGCTTTATATGCCTTTTCTTTAAGCAGCTCTTCATTATTTTCACTTTTACATTATATTTTATGTTATTTTCCCATTAGAATACAACTTTCCTAAGGACATAAGTGTATTACAACCACCTCAACTAGTGCTCAGCATATGAGAGATATTTAACACATATTTATTTAGAAATAGACAGACCAATCAATAGTTTGGCAGCCATGACTCTTCCCCCTACTAATTTCTTTTATCTCTTCTGCTCCTTCTAACCAAAACGATCTCAGAGATACAGTCTGCTGTAAACACACACACATTTCTTCACAACTCATGACTACGAATTTCCCCATTTAACTACCTTTTGAAGTTTCTCTGACATTTAGTGACAAATTTAATTGCTACTTCTTGCTTCATTTGAGCATAATTTACAAATTATTCTTCTTTATAACCAGTATCCATTATAGCCATTCTGATAAAATTAATTTGAAGAATCTATGAATTTTCTCTTCATTGCCAAATTCATTGGCTTTCTTTGTCTTCACTTCAATTAACCCCTCTGCATGAAATAAATATTTACTGAGTACCTGCTCTGTGTTAAGCACATCACTGAATGCTGAAGATATAACAGTGAGCAAGATCTTCTTGCTCTCAGGGAGCTTTTGGTCTATAAGAAACTTAGATTCTTAATATAGCTATCTATTTTTATCTTTTCTGTTTCTTTTGCTTTCTCCTTCTATATTTGACTAAAAATTAAATAATTCTTCTAAATTCCCACCAATTTGTAATTCTTATTAAATCTTCTCTTTAAGTGAACTCATTCACAAAAATACATATATTTTAAATCTTAAAACACTAATGATTCCCCAAAATCCATCAACTACCTCCTAAGATCTAGACTGAAACTTACACCTGACTGCTGACTTTCCTATCTCACCACAACCTCAAATTTAAAATGACTTAGATTTAGCTCAGTACTTCCATCTCAATGAGCTCCAAATTCTATACTTACTAACTCAATTAAAGGACTATTACCTTCTCTGGAAGGAGAGGTTTCTAAAAACTTTGAAGTTACTTTAAACTCTTTCTTCGCACCTCTTCTATTTTATCAGGTTAATAGTGGGTAGAATTCCAAGATTGCTGCCCACCCCTGGTATACATGCCCATTCATTCTCTCCTTTATTCAAACAAACAAAAAAAAAAAACACTAATCTATCTGCGCTATGAAGGGACTTTTTAGTTGTATTAAGGTAGCAAGCAAATCAGTTGACCTTAAAATAGGGAGATTATCCTAATCAGGTGGATTCACAGAAGGAACTGACCTCTTCCCAAAAGAAATATTCAAAGTGTGAGAGATATTCGATGCAAGGGTGAGTCTCCATTGCTGTGTTTAGACATGTGTCAGGCCATGTAGCATGGAATACAGGTAACCTCTAGGAGCTGAAAGCAACCTTTGGCTAACTGGAGCAGGGAAATAGGAACCTCAGCCGTACAATCACAAGAAACTAAATTCATCCACAAACACCAGAAACTGAAAGAAATCCCTAAATCCATTTAAGAAAATAGCTTGGCTGCAACCCCAACATTAGCCTTGTAGATTCTGAGCAGAGAACTCAGAATCTCAGCAGTTTCTGCTCATATTCTGAGCAGTGAAGCCTTAACCTATACTTCTACCCTACAAAGCTATAAACTAGTAAATTGTTTTAAACTGTGGATTTTGTGATAATTCGTCACACAGCAATAGAAAACAACTATAGGTTATTTTTTAAGATATATGTATTTATTTGTTTTTAGAGAGGGGGAAGGGAAGGAGAAACATCAATGTGTAGTTGCCTCTCATGTGCCCCCTACTGGAGACCTGGCCTGCAACCCAGGCATGTGCCTTAGACTGAGAATCAAACCAATGATCCTTCGGTTCACAGGCCCACGCTCAATCCACTGAACTATGCAGGCCAGGGCTAGTATAGGTTATTTTTGAGAGGTGCATTAGTTCTACTACTACTGGCTCCACAATGTATGAATCTTCCCTTTTCATTTACCATTGCCACAGATTATCATTCAAGAACTTATCTCATGTGATGACCAAAAGCCTAGAATGGCCTTTACATTCATTCTATTTTATTAAAATAGCTGCTCATCTTGCAATGTTTCCAAATAATTATAGCAAGTTTAGCCCCATCTCCTTTTGTCTCAGAACTTTTTAATCATTTTCATGTAATTTTATGATAACATATGGCACTTACCATATGACACTGTAGTATAGCCTATTGTATGTGCTCATTCCTACATTAATTGGTCAACACCTTGAAGTTAAAGATTATGCACTTGGAGGGGACCCTCAACAATACAGCTGAATGAAAGTTTTTACCCATGAGATGCCCAGTGTCTCATATTCCACAACTTTTCCTTATTCAATATGTCCAGTACAATACAATAGAAGGAACAGTTATGTCCTCTTAAATGGTTAACTCATTTACTGGATAGTTTCATGATTTAGGGCAGGTCACTTGGCCTTTCTGATCTTTAGTTTCTCCTCTTTAGTTAAAGAAAAAACAATTATGAGATAACTTATGGGAAATACCTTGGAAAAATTGAATTAATCAAATTAGACATTACTTAAAATAAAACTAGTCTATTGTCATTTTAAGTCTATAGTTTGGTTTCCTAAGGGAAATCATAAAAGTTGCTGGGCCTCATCAGCAGAGTTGAGATAAACTGCAATTGAGAGAGACCGGCAATTACATTGCAGAAATAATTCCGTGACTCAGATACCATATTATTTGTTGACACCTCAAGTTAGAGAGTCCTGTTTAACTCAAAGTTAGGGGTTAACTAACTTTAACCCCTGCTCCTTCCCACTTCCATCAATGTCACTGAGGCAGCCTGCTGTCAAAATATTTGCCACTGAAAAAGGTATATCCTGGTCATCGAGACATTGCCTGCCTGTCCATCTTTTGTCCTAAAGTAAAATAAGAGTCCATTGTACACAGGTATAGTTGAAAGGAAAAAAAATGTTAAAACTTTCAGATAAAATGATTGGTGGGAAGGGAGCCAACACCATTTAGTTAGTACCATTTTTAAATAAAATTAAATTGAAATCCATTTAAAATGGTTTCTATATTCGGCACAATAGTGCTGTTATGTTGATACAAATGTAAATGTTGAAAGAGTTTCTCTAAGCTACTTTTTACTCTAGAGATAAATGATTTTCCACAGTGCTTATAAGTTTTATATTTATCAGTGAGTCATCAAACAGCAGAGATAATTATCCTGTATTTCTTAAGCCTGAACCAACTGCAGAAACAATGAGGAAATAAATGCCTTATGTCATTCTATTATTATTTAAAATTTTGTAGGAATCTGCTTTTTGCTTCCCTTAAAAGCATCGAAATGTTCTTTTTTCCCCATTAATCTAAAAAGACTATGACAACTTCACAGTCTGTTCCAGTTTATCAATAGGGAGTTCACCTCTGAGAAAGAATTTTGCTTTTCTATTATCCAAATCTTCCTTTATTCTTTGGAGAAAAACTTCTTTTTTAACTCTACCAATTTATGGAAGTGTTAGGTGCCAGCAACTTCAATGGAAATGATAATCATCTAAAAACCATAAGTGAAATTATCTGACATTAATATGAACTTAGGCCCTGAGTTATAAAAGTTCCATGGATATTTCTTTGTAGAAAGAAAAAAAGATAGTTTCTACCTCTTGAAATCATATCACAAATATAATATTGTCCTAGGAAGTAAAGTAATGAAAAGATTTTTGCCTAAATCTACTTTGCTGGTTGAAATAAAATATAGACTAGCAAAGTGATCTGTATTGTTTCCAATGCTCTATAGAATATAGCCTAGGAGAGTTTCCATACCAATATTTTAAAAGCCACATAAAATTTTGGTTAATTAGCAACTTACCCAAAAATCCCTAGTGGCATGAAGAATACCTAAACCTTCAATGTTCCTATAAAACTATATTTGCCCAATAAAATCCATATCCCTTTAGAAAGCTCCTGGGTTTGTCTTATTCCAACCCTTAATTTAGACCCTGCCCTTTATCATATCCTGAGTAAAGAAATCCCGCTCCCCAAAAAAATCTCTAGTGAGCAATGTTGACCTTACTGAATGTGTCATAGTATAAAGTGGATAATTATTTTGTACATTAAATAGCAAATGATTTAATAATCATCAAATATTTCTCTTCTCCCCAAAACACCTTCTTTATACTTCCCTTCCCTTGACCCCATCCCAACTGTTCTTGTCCTCTGCTAACCTCTCCCTTCCTTTTTCTAAAAGGCATCCCTTCTCTTTTTAACACAAAGCAACTCTACCAGGTTCTAATAATCCAAGTTCACTGCAGACTCCATGCTTCTTGGCCTTTTGGTAGAATTATCAGAGCATTCTCTAAACAAATTAGGACCTCTGTCCAGGTAAGACTGGGATTTTTTAAGGAATTAAATTTGTTAAAAATTATTTTCCTTTTGAATGTGTACATTTGGTTTGCCATTATAGAGCATCAATAAGATCAAGTGAAATTTTTTCAGTTTTACTATATAATCCATATAACCATAAACCATCCAGATAAATATATTCCATAAAGGTCAAATGAATTCTTTCATTGCACTTTTACAAATAAAAATGTTTCTTGGTTACAGTAAAAATATACATGGAAGCTTGAGTTTTTAAAATATTGTATTTGTTTATTTTTAGAGAGAGAGGAACGGAGGGAGAAAGAGGAGAGAAACATCATTGTGTGCGAGACACATCGATAGGTTGCTTCTTGCACTCCCCCAACTAGGGACACAGCCCACAACCCAGGCATGTGCCCTGATGGGGAATCAAACTGGCAGCCCTTCAGTGTGAGGATCATACAGGTATCAGCATGAAAGGGTTGTCAGGTAGAGAATCGAGACCCAAAGTTTTGTTAGACAACTGAGACCTTTTTTTCATGAACAGCTTGGTCTAGGACTGAATTTTTTGAGAACCAAGACACCGTAGAACCGAGGTGACCGTAATTGTGTATTTATTATATTTCACTAGGATTTTAATCATCTAAACTGATTGCAAAACAAAACAGTAAGGATGAGTTGGGACAGTATCTTTTCAACTTTTCTTCTCACCTGCACCCTTGTTCTTCGAAGCTACGTTTACACTCATCATTAATTTCCTCATTAACTACATACTTTATACCGGATGACAGATGGTAGAAAAGCCATAGTCCTGAAACTCAAAATTTGTTCGGGCTCAAAAAGAGGGACTAAGTATATACAACTTAGGCCATCTTGCATACAAATATATATAAAATCATTTATAGAAACACATTATTTCAAATCACACAGGCAGGAAAAATTCTTAGTCATCTTATTTTTTCTATCTTTACTTTTACATAGCTAATCTTATACAGTCCTATCTTCTTCATAAAAGCTATATGTTAATAACTATCATATAGATGTTTCTGAAAATGCACATGTTATCTAATGGCTCATCATGAAAATATCAGTTAATAAAGAAAAGTGGAAGAAAAATGAGATGGCTGAATCAAAAATTTGAGTGGGAAAAAATAGATAAAATAGACACACTTGAAGAATATCCATGAGAGAAAACCACTTCAGACCAAGGTGGAGTAATAAGGATAAGATTTATGTTCTTGCCTGAAATAACCAAAATCATGACAGAATATATGTAAAGTGAGACAATGGACATTATATAATGAACTACAGTGATTCCAGGTAGAAGGTGAGACCTATAAGGATCAAGCTTTCTGCTTTGAGAGAGATTCTGGGTAACTGAAGAGATTCTGGGGAATGGAAAATGTACCTAACAGACACTATGTATTGAAAAGACACAGCTGAGAATAAAGGGAAATAATAAATGTACATAGAATTTGCAAAACAGAGAATCAGAAAAGAAAACAGCAACACAAAAAAAGAAACTGGAGATCCATACTGGAGGTCCCCCTCAAGTATTCAGCAGAGTCATGATCTGCACATGAAAATGAAGAAACTGACCTGAAGCCAAGGAAAGAACATTTGAAAAGATAATGGGGAAGGGTGTCTGATATTCCACCTACCTGGCAACAGTGCCTGCTCTGCCAGCCTGAAGAGAAACCTTTATAGTTCAGGGAGCTCACAGACAGTACTCAGAAAGGTCTTGCTTCAAGACTGTGTAGGAATGAGCTCTAGACAGTGCTTCTCAAACACAGGTAATTTTGACCCCCAAGGGGCATTTGTAAATATTCAGAGAAATGTATGCTTGTCAAACTACAGATGGAGGGTGCTCTGGTATTAGGTAGGTAGAGTCTAGGAATATTGCTAAACATCTTATAAGCGCAGCACCCCACAACAAGGAAGTACCAGTCCCAAATATCAATACTACCGAAGTTGAACACCCCTATACTGGAATAAGACAGCTCTGGTCTCACCTAACAAAACTTAAAAGCAAGATTCAAAAGGATTATAGTCTTTCCAAGTAGCTTAACTGAGTCCCAGAACAAAGTTCAAAATACTTATATTAATACAAAAATATCCAACATTCACGAGGTAATATTCATAGACTCTGGTATCAAATAAAAATTGACAGATATTCAAAAGAGGAGGAAATGCTGACCAATAGTGAAAAAAATCAACTCAGATCTAACAAAGACATTAGAATGAACAAAGACTTGAAAGTAGTTATTATAACTGTTCATAAAGTTAAGTAGAAAAATAGAATGTTTTTAAAATGTACACAAATCAAACTTCTAGGGATAAAAACTACAATGGACAAGATAAAAAAATACTTAATGGAATTAAGAAGAAATTGTATACCAAAGTACAAAAATAGTGAACTTGGATGCATAGCAATAGAAATAAATCAAAGGAAAGATGGAGAGAAAAAAAATGATTCAAGAAATCAAAAAAAAGTGAGCTGTGGAAAATTTCAAGCAACTATGTAAGCTGAATGCCAAAAGCTAAATTTTACAGACACAATATTCTTGTGATTCCATGTAAAAAGTTATAAATAATTTGAATTATCAAAATGGTAAAACTAAAGTAGCCTGAAGAAGACATATTGAAGACCCTGAAGGAAAGGAATAGATGGATGAAGACAGAAAAACACCTAAAAATTTAATAGTCAAAACCTTTCCAAATACAATAAAAAAATGTGCATCCATAGATCAAAGAAGCTCAAGACTGAGAAACATGAAGAAAACTACACCAAGGCATCCACATCATAATCAAATTGCCTAATATTAATTAATGGTAAAGAGAAATCTTAAATCATCTGGAAGAGTGAGGGATGAAAGATATATTTCTAAGTTCTGACAATACAACATACTTGTCCACATGGAATTCTACAATCTGCAAAAGTATCTTTCTTTGTGAACTTGTATTAGGGAAAGATTGGATTAGGGATCATTTCAAAAGTAAGGTCCATGAAAGAACAAAATTATAGATTAGACTTAAAATTTAAAACTACTGCTGTTTGAAAGACATCATAAGACAATAAAAAGGCAAGCCATATCCTGGGAGAAAATAGTTAGAAATCATACATCTGACAAAAAGGAAAAGAAAAAGGAAAAAACTTGTACCCAAAATATCTTTTTTAAAAAACACTCAAAAGTCAATAATAAAAGTACAGTCAAATAGGACCAGGAGATCTGAATTAATTCTTTGGGAACATATATGGATAGAAAATAAGCAATAAAATGATGTTTGATGTCAATAGTCACTAGAAAAAATGCAAATTAATAGTATAATGACTGACCCTACCAAATGTTGGTGAGGATTTGGAGGAACTGAAACTCTGATACACTACTAGTGGGAGTGTAATATGGCACAACCACTTTGGAAAAGAATGTGGCAGTTCTTAAGAAATTAAACATACACCTGTCAATAGACTCAGCCATTTTACTCATAGGTATTTACCCAAGATAAATGAAAGCTTATGTTCATACAAAGATGTGAAGGCAAATATGCATAGCAGATATATCTGTAATAATGAAAAACTGGAATCAATAAAAATTATCAACTGGTAAATGGCAAACAAATTATGGTTTATCTATACAATGAAATATTCCTCAGTATCCAAAAAATGAATACATTTTTGAAATATACAGCAATATGAATGAATCCTAAAATAATTATATATTAATAATATACATAACTATATCATATTATAAAACCAGACCAAAAACTTAGTATATACTATATGATCCCTTCTACCTACATAAAATTCTAGAAGCTGAAAGAACATTGTGTTAAGTGAAATAAGCCAGTCAGAGAAAGACAAATATCAAATAATTTCACTCATATGTGGAATCTAATGAACAAACCGAACTAACATGGAAAATGGGGACAGACTCTTAGATGGAGAGTGGATGACAGCTATGGGAGGGGAGGTGAAGGGGTGGAGTGATTGAGCAAAAAGGAAAAAGGACGCATGGACATGGACAGCAGTGTGGGGATTGCCAGGGATGTGGTATAAGTGGACTAAATGGTAATGGGAAAAGTACAATAAAGATTAAATAAAAACATGACAAAAGAGATTAACTAATGATTTTTAAATAATATTTAATTTTCTTAATTTTAAAATTTTCTGTTTCTGTTTCTTTGTTATTCCCAGTACTCTTACATGCATTGTATTCATCAAAACCAACCCTGCTTTATTAGGTAGTAGGAAGAATCTATCTTGGAGAAAATTTCCTATTATAAAACATAAAGATATGGAATTAGTGGAAAGTGTCATTTTGTTTATTTCTAGGAAGAGGAAAAATGTCTCAACTTACTTCTAGCTGTTAGTTCTCATTATAATACACTCATTATAATCCTTCCAAAGCATCTCAAACTACACAAACTCAGTTTAATTTTTCTATGGCAATCAATTATATAAGTCAATATGTTCTGTTTGCTTTAATAAGTTTCTAATCCAAAGAAAATAAACATTTTCTGGTTATTTCCCCCTGGGATATTCTAGTTGTATTATATTGTTGTATCATCACTTTTGTACATGATGTTCATGCAGAAAGTTCCAATACCACCTGAAATAGGAAGCCTCGTAATTTTGAGAGACACAGCACAGAAGCTGCTTTTACTAGGGTCTTGAGACCATCAGTGAATCCCATCTGCTCTGGGACCTTCCTCCTGGCAATAATTCTGGTACTCTTGACTTGAAATCTGAAATTGTCTGATTATACACCTGATTCTGACACATCCGAGGTAAACTAGATGTCTCTGTTTCATCAATTTACTTATCTGTATAGTTGTTTGTTTACTCACAGTCAATGAAGAACTCACTATTCTCAAATATTATAGCAGGATCCATAAACACTTAAAAGGTGGAAGTTCCAGCACTTGTCTTCAGGGAACTTATGGTCTGGTTTGTCTATACAAGACAAATGGTAAAGAAGCAAGGCAAGTATATAAAATTATCACATAAATGAGTATACAGTTTTCAACAAAAACCTGGAAATGAAGGTAAAAAGGATGGAAGAGAATTATATAGTAAATCTTACAGTAGAGTGTGGCAGCCAGCCTTCAGGAGGGCTTCCCATGATCCCCTCCCCCCGTTGTTTGTACTCGTTTGTACTACCCCCTCCCACCCCACGTTAGATTAGACTGAGCTGAGTAACAAATAGGATATTGAAAAAATTAGGGGACATTTGAGGCTAGGCCAGAAAAAGCATGCGCTTCTGTCCTTTGAGCAATTTTCTTCAAGAAGCCAGCTGCTGTGTTGTGAAGACATTTCAGCAGAGCCATGGAGTAGTCCCCATGGTGAGGAAACATAGCCTCCTGCCAAGAGCCAGCACCAACTTGACAGCCTCTCAACTGAGCCATCTTGGAAGTGGATTCTCCAGCACTATGCAAGCCTTCAGGGGCCTACAGCTATGGTCAATATCAAGACTGCAAACTCATGGGAGGCCCTAAATCAGGACCACCAAGCAAAGCCACTCTCAAATCCCTCCCCCACAGAACCTTGATGCTTAATGGAGTCAGATGTAGCTGGGACCCAAGAGTTAGTTCTGCTCTCTGCAAACACGGTCAAGTCAAACCTGTCTAAGCCTTACTGTACTCAACAGTGAAATAGTAGTGTTTTCTATCTTTGAACACCTCATAATTTCATTGTGATAAATAAATAAGATAAAATTATTTTGAAAACAAGAAAGAAACAATAATGACAATAACAAAACCCTCTTATTATCAGAGATCAGATTTGAAAAATTTGAGAGAATTAAAGTGGGGAAGGGATATATATTTTCCAATACCTTGATGATTTCAGGGGCTATAAAATCGGCTTCCCATTGGTTCTACCACCACATTTCCATCATCCAGTTTCTTACTTCCTGTTTTCTGTTTCTTATTTTCTCTTTCCTCTCCTGGCTGAATCTCACTTTACACAGAGATTCCTTTACATTTAAATGTGTCTATGTTTTGCATCTTGATATAAAATCTTATATTGATCTCACCTATAAAACTGTGTCTATTATTTTAAAAACCTGAAGAATCATTTAGAGATTTCTCTTGTTCAGAAAAGTATTTGAGGCCTTACCTTCTTTCTTCTTCTTTCTTTTAACTATGACTAGAGGTTCAACAATATGTATGATTTATTTTCTTCCCTGCCATTTCTACAGGATATTTCATTTTAACATTTGTCATGATCTCCCAGGTCCCCAGATGCATCTAAAAATCATAAGATAACAAAAATTGTTCAGCTGTGACCTAATTGCAATTGTCATAATTATTATAGTGTCAGATGACACAATTGAAGAAACTCAATTTTATGTACCATATGTGGTATAAAATCATTTTTGCACATAGAAGTGCTACTTAGATATAAGATTACTATTGGAAAAATGGTACTTATGTTCATTTGAATAAAAATTATTATATGCATTACCACTATTTCCTTTCAGTTTCTGGACCTCTATCATCATCCCATCTTTCTTGGACTCTGTAAATACAGAGAATTAACTAATTTACTCATTAAATATATGTCATCACTCTGTATTCAATGGTCTATAACTTTCTGAGATTAATTTTTCAGGTTTCCTTCTTGTTAGCCTGGAGCCTATGAACTCACGAAACAGTAAGAATTAATTTTTAAAGAAAATTGGCATGCTCACTTTCTTCTTTCTTCATCTTGCTAAAGATGTATAATCCCTACATCACACAAAGAGGATTTGTAGAAGGAGGAAGAAAAGGAAAAACAGGAAATTCTCTGGTGCATTTGGGCCGATTTCCCCCTTCTCCTTTCTCTGATGCGCAAAAGGCCTTGAGTGTCTGGGAGTCAAGGAGATTGTTAGATGTGCAGTCTCGGGAACTGCAGAAAAGTCAGGAAGGAGGGGTTTATTTTTTACTTTGCTTTGCCCTGTGTTCATTTTTTCTGTTGCATAAGCTTCTTATCAACATTAATTTTAGCCTCCAAAGATTTTTGGCATAACAGAATTATAATGCAGTGTCTAAAATAGTGCTGCAAACCATGGTTTCAAAGACATTAAGAAGATGAATCATTTCCTTAACATGGGCCACTGTGTTATTTGAAATGATTACTTACGAGACAGAAGCAATACATAATTAAGCAGTGTGTGACAGGCCAAAAAGAAATCAGGGAAATTCAAACAGCAAATGATTCTTCTGCTCTTCATGGAGGACAGGAGAACTCTGCAGCTCCTTCCTATTCCCATCTGGAAATGAAGGGCTGTTGAGTACCGCAACTATGCATTCCAGTAGTAAGTAGAAAGGTCTAGGCCACAGAAATGAAGAAATGGGCTGAGGCCAATTTACATCACTTTGGATCATTAATTCTCTACAAAATTATTACTGTGTTTACATTATTGGTGTTGAATCTGTTATTTGGTTTCCGTTTTACTTCTTCTGTGTGTGTGTGCTTACAGCCTTTTTTTACCCCTCTTGAAATAGCTTTAAAATCAAAGTTTTGGGCCAACCCTGAAGAGGAACAGGAAAGGGAAAGACGGCTAGCTTTCTCTAATGTGCTCAAGTTTATAAGATTCTCAGTGGGTTTTTTCTCCCAGGCTCTCCCTCTTAACCACTGCTGCAGTACCCCCATGAATACTAAGGAGATATAACAGAGGCCATCTATCATGGTCCATCCACGCTAGGGGTATAACCATGTACAAAGCAATAGTCCCTCTGACTTAATAGAGTCTTCTAAAAGAAAAACAATTTGCATTCAATATTACATGAGCAATCAGAGCTTGTGAAGGAAGAAAATAACACTTCTTATCCTGCATGATGTCAGAAACTAGACTGTGGAGTTTGTAAGGGCAGACACTGGTACAGGAAACCTCTGTGATCTTTCTTCTTTCCCTTCCCCTATTTCTTTTCTTCATCAAAGTCCTAAGCACACAATGCTTACGGACCAAAAGCTGGAAGACTCATTATAGAAGATAAAGCCTTAAACAACAGAAATAGTAAGTAAAAGGTTGTAAACAGCTGGACTTAAGATTTAAATCAGCAGTTCGATTTTTTAAGTCCTTAATGTTTGATGCCAGGGTATGGAATTCAAATCCATATCCCCAGACTTAAGCCTCATCTTCCTGCCTCATCACCCCTAGAAAGAACCAACCCTGCAGATACCTTGATTTTGGACTTCTAGCCCCCAGAACTATGAAACACTAAATTTCTGTTGGTTAAGCCACTTAGTTTGTGGTTTTTGGGGTATAACAACCCTATCAAACTAGTACAAAAGGAAAGAAAGATTATTTGGAATTGTTGTATTAGTTTCCTAAGGCTGCTGTAACAAAGTACTACAAACAAAGCGGCTTAATACAGTAGAAGTGTATCCTTTCAGAGTTCTGGAGATCAGAAGTGAGAGATCAAAACCTCAGCTGAGTTGCACTCCATCCAGAGACTTCACCTTTTCTCACCTCTTCTAGCCCTCAGGGCTTGCCAGCCTCTTTAGATTGTAGCCACACCACTCTGGTCTCTGTTCCCATCTTCCCATCACCTTTTCTGTATCTATCTTCTCCTGTGTGTGTTTCATGTAAGGATACTTGTCACTAGATTAGGGCTCACCCAGATAATATAACGTGATCTCTTCTTCTCAATATATTTAACCTAATTCGATCTGCAAAGACCCTTTTTGCAAATAAAGTAACATTCATAAGATTCAGGGAATAAGATAGGGAGAGTACGTATACAGAACTAGATTATATTAGATGGTTCAAATAGTCCTGTGCATTAATCAAACTACCAATTCTGCTGACAAAATTGGAACATGATGATATATACTTTTCCTGTCTGAAAATGAATTGGCCCATTATGAATCCTCAGATAATCATCTCCTGGTATTATTTCCTTTGCTGAAGCACCTCCTTGATCAGCCAAAGGGAATTTCCTGTTTCTAATACAATTGAACACCACAAAAGTATATGCATGCAGCATGTGGGGGGTGACTCTATGGAATTACAGACACATACTTACAGACTTGTTCTGTCATCCGTCACAGAAAATTGTAATGCAGCCCACTTAACTTTCATGGCAAGTTTTTGCCTGTGCAAAGAAGACTATTATCAATTCCTCAGGGTAGGCCCCTTTTTTGTGAGTATATGCTAACTTTCAAAATACACAAAACTATACCTCAGTGACATGCACTGATAGCAGGGACCCACACACTTTTGAAGATGAGGCTACCTAGGCAACTGATGTGCCTACTGGACTGAACTTACTCCTAGTTTTGGCTGAATTATATGTCCATTCATATTTCTAAACTACAGTTAATACCTGTTTAACTGATGTGCTTTGCTAATTTACAAAGGGCATGTTAACACTAAAAAATGTCTAATTCATAATCTCAAAAATTTGCCCCATGTATCATAAATTAATAAAGTGAGTCTGTTTGTGAATGAAATAAATAAGGCCACATACCTAGCAAGTACTTTTTTTTTTGACCTAGGAGATCCATGGAATTCAAGAGGAGAGAATGAGTGAAATGTATTGGTGTATGGTTCCCCAGATGTTTTCTCAAAGTGTTTTTTTTTAATGTACATGTTTATTTCCAGCATGGAGTATCCAGAGTTTTCGCCATCTTTTTAAAGGGTCTTTGAATTTAAAAATCACCCAAAACTCTAACCTGTATCTTCTGTTTCCCAGAATAACACACCGACAAAGTCAATCTGTTGTTCATACAAAACTAAATACGATCTTTTAGAAGGAGAATATTTGTCTAGGCACCCTGGGAGACAGCTATTTGCAACTTGCACATGCATGGTCATGAGTCACCTTTAAAAGTCACACTGAGGCAAAGCTGTCACCAATCAAAATGCAAGCAGCAGAAGATAAAAAAATGTGACTGCCAGACAATTTTAACTAACTTAAAGGTCACCAGTTATAAGAAATATAAACCTCCCTTTCTGGGACAGAGTATTTAACCGACTGTTTGACTAAGATAGGTCTTTCTTCCTGCCAGGGTCCTTGAGTAAACACACCAGCCCACACCTGGGCACACTTGATCTTCTCTACCGAGTTTTCAGGCCAGTTTGTGGACATCCTCTCCTTGGGCCCCTTTGGGTGTCATTGCTCATAATTTGATGAAAAGAGCCCTGAAAAATTTTTTAAATGAAAACAACATTTAATTTAAACAACAGTCTCTATTTAATTTTCTGAGATTTAGATATGATTCCTCAGATGAAATATAACTAAAGGCAAAAAAATATTTCTAGATATTTCGTTATAATCCATTAAGATATTATAAACAACATTCAGTATCCATGCATTTGTACCTCAAAATAGAATTATATTCCTCTCATTTTTAATTTTAAAGTATTAAAGAGAATTCTATTCACATATCTATAAATTGTCAGAATTGCCACTAGCTACTAGATTTCTGGAGTACACAGTTTGAGTGCACAGGAAAATTTGGAACTTCCAAATATTGGGAAGAAAAGAAATAAAGGTTATTATCAAAGCAGTAGAATAGAATTCTAGTACATGTAAGAGTGTTTGCTACAGCAGAAAGGAGTTTTCCCAACATTCATGCATCCAGACCAACTGGTTTAAAATGTTTATTTGAGCAACTTTTCCAAATAAACCAATATGTAATAATAACTCTTGAGCAAATACAATAATTATATATAAGCCTTGTGAAAAACTAATATAGATATATACATAAATCTACATGTATCCATATGATTTCATGGAATTATTGAAATTCCTTGCACATTCTCAATTTCTGGTTAAATTTTTATGAATAACAATACAGAATGTAGGAACAAAAGGTAGAGAGGAAAGAAAAGGAATCAAAGAAGAAAAACACTCTTTCTATCCTGTTTTGAGAATACCTAAAAACTCACATTAGAGAAAACCAATTCAGCCAAATTACTGAGAAGAAAAAACCCAAGAGAGTAATAAGAAAGAAATTAGGATGAAACACTCAATGAAA
>PVKM010002023.1:31644-69552 GCA_004027735.1 Carollia perspicillata | reverse complement strand
TCTTCATTCTTTTCTGTTTGGTTGTTTCTTTCTTTTTTCTGGTCCACTCCATTGATTTGAGTTCCGGTTTCCTTCCCATCACTATTGGTTCCCTGTGCATTTTCCTTCATTTCACTTATCAACAACTTTATTTGTTCATCTAATTTGTGACCAAATTCAACCAATTCTGTGAGCATCCTGATCACCAGTGCTTTGAACTGTGTGATAAAATAAATTTATTTTATTTTAAAATAAATTTAAATAAATTTATTTATATATTTATTTTTTTTTATCCCCATCCAGGGACCTGCCCATTGATTTTAGAGGGAGGAGAAGGGAGGAAAAGAGAGGGAGAAAAACATCAATGTGAGAAAAAATGATTGATTGCCTCTCGTAAGCACCCCAATTGGGGATGGAACCTGCAACCTAGGTATGTGCCCTGACCAGGGATCGAACCTGTAACCTTTGTGTTTTTGGGACAATGCTGCAACCAACTGAGCCATACCGACTAGTGATCTTTATCCTTTATTACCTCCTCCAACCTCCTTCCCTCTAGTAACCACTATACTGTTATCTATGTCTATGAGTTATTTGTTTATCTTGTTTTTTTTTATCTGTACTTTCAGTTTTATATCCCACATATGAATGAAATCATATGGTTCTTGACTTTCTGTCTGACTTATTTGGCTTAGCATGATATTCTCAGGATCCATCCATGTTGTTGTGACTGGCAGCATTTCCTACTCATGTTGCTATGGCTGAGTAGTATTCCATTGTATGTATGCACCAAATCTTCTTTATCCAGTCATCTGTTGAGGGACAGACACTTCAGTTGTTTCCTTGCCTTGGCATTGAGAATAATGTTGCAATAAATACAGGAGGCACATGTATTTTGAGAATAAACATTTTCAAATTTTTCTGGTAGACACCCAGAAGGTTCACTTGGTCTTGGATCAGCTTTCTAATCAGAGCCTACTTCAGATTCAAGTGGAGAATAAAAGTGACCGTGAAGAAGACCACGGGGTTACATAAGTGCTCCTTCTCAGCAGTATCCTGAACTAGGAGTCTTTTCTTTTGCTGCCTCTCATGGGAACACTTTGAAATCCAGGAACCAGCTTTCAACACAGGCAAAAAAAAAAAAAAAATCTCTAGAACATAAGAGCTTCATTCTCTAAGGAAGAAATGTTTCAATTTACATTTAAGCCTATTGTCCACAGTAGGATTACGAATAAGATGTCAGGGATGACAAACAAGCAGAAAGATCTTTTGTAACATTGGATACACCTGTGTTTTCTTCTCGTTCCTCAGACTCAGTCCTGGCCTTGAGTTGCATAGGTGGATATAAAGGACATTGTGCCATGCTTGAGTGCTGTGGCTCCCACTGAGAGGGCTCTCCATGTGCTCTGGCAGGTGGCTCACACCTGGAGAAGGATTAGGGGTGTAATTTCCCTACTACCCCTTCCCTAGAGAAAAGAGACTTCACTGGGTCATCCGGAGATTGGCCCATACCAGTGGCCCAGGGCCAGTGGCTCTGCTGTCTGACGAGACAGTGGGCCTTCTTGAGCTTGGCATGGGTCCTAAATAAGCCTTTCAAATATATTGGTGCAACGAACTGCAAGTTCATCTGTGCATTATATAATAACCTTCTTTCCTCTAGTGCGTGAAAATTAGTGGCTAAGTAAACAAATAAATAACGACCAAGTCTGTTTCAATGTTTTAACTGTGAATTTGTGGTAATTCCTTCAATCAGCCATCCAAAGAGCTGAGTGTCCTTTGTGTCCTGACCTAGAAGTGGATAGTTTTCACCACAACTTTCGGAGTCCTTTAGTGATAAGACATTTTCAGTATCCGTAAATAAAAATTCAAGTTTTATTACTGACTTTCCTGGAAATGAATTAATGAAAACCTTAGGAAACATTTCTCTGTGGAAATAACTGATGACATTTAAGAATTAATGAAGAATTTGAGATCTCACTGGTGTGGCTCAGTTGGTTGGGCATTGTCCCATAAAGCAAAAGGTCGTCAGTTTGATTCCCGCTCAGGGCACAGACTTGGGTTATAGGTTAGGTCCCCTGTTGGGATGTGTACAAGACGCAACCAAGCAATGTTTCTCTCTCACATCAGTGTTTCTCTCCCTCTCTAAAAAAAATAATAGTAATTAAATAATTTTTAAAAGAATTATTGAAGAACTTGGGAGAAAAATATAAAGTTATATCATTATTTTATTTTCAAAATAGAGATTCAAAATAAGCCAACTTGTTAGAACTGAAAAGGGAACTTTAAAACTCAGATTGCCAATCCACAACATTTTTTTTTAGATAGCAAGATGCTCATCTTCCACATTAATTAAATATCAAGTTCTAAGTTAGGGAACTGTTGTACTACTGTAATTATTAAGGACTCAAAGATGAAAATGAACCATAATGACTGACTTGCGGTTGCTGATAAAAAATCCTATGTGCCTAAATCATACTAATAGAGTAAGGAAATATTGGTTTTGGATGAACAGTTGATGGTTCATTAGACCCCAGTATTACTGAAGTAGTTGGCTCATGAAAAAGCTGTTAAGCAATCATCAGAAACATTAGTGCAAAAAACAATGATCTATTCCAGTGATTTTCAACGTTTTTCATCTTATGACACGCATAAACTAATTACTAAAATTCTGCAACATAGTGCCCTGGCTGGGTGGCTCACTTGGTTAGAGCATTGTTCTGTACATCAGAAGGTCGGGGGTTCAATTCCCGGCCAGGGTGCATACCTAGGTTGTGAGGTCAATCCCCTGTTGGGGTAACCAATCAATGTTTCTCTCTTACATCAATGTTTTTCTCTCTGTTCCCCTCACTCTCTCTCTTAAATCAATAACTACATCCTCAGGTGAGGATTAAATAAATAAATAAATAAATAAAAATTCTTCAGGACACCAAAAACTGTATTACATTTTTTGCCAATCTGACAAAAAATAGGTATAATTTTTATTTATTCACATTGATGTCTATTTTTGTGTTGGCTGTTGTCATTTTATAAATTAGACAATCTAAGGGAAAAGAGGTCAGTGCCCCCGACTAAACAGTCAAGTATTGCATGTTTCAAAAATTCTTGCAGCACACTGGTTGAAAATCATTGATCTAGCCTAGACCAGCTGTTGGAAACCCCAGCTACATATTAAAATCACAAGATGGGGGCATTTTAAAAATATTGATGCCCAGGCCCTACCCAGATATTCTGTTATATAATTGGCCTGTGGAGGCTCTAAGATCATATTATTTTCAAAACTACTCCCACCACCCCATCCCTGTGCTGATGTTTCTAATGTGTACTCAGGTTAAAAACTCCCAATCTAGATTAGTTGTTTCACTTTTTTTTTAGATTTTATTTATTTATCTTTAGAGGGGAAGGGTTAGGGAGAGAAATATCAATGTATGGTTGCCTTTTGTGTGTCCCCTGCTGGGACCTGGCCTGCAACTCAGGCATGTGCCCTGACTGGGAATCAAACCGTGATCCTTTGGTTCGCAGGACCACGCTCAATCCACTGAGCTACACCAGCCAGGGCTGTTTCACTTTTTAATAATACTGCATTATTATTGATAATTGATATAAGCAATAAAGAGTGACAGATACACTTGTAAAATATTTCTTTCATGATAATTTATTCTAAGTCATTATTCTCTGAAGTTAATGGTTTAGAAAATTACAACTACTAAGCAAAGATAGCATCTACATAGTATTTGTAAGAAGTGAAAATATGTGTATAGATGAGCCACAGATGACCTTTTCATTTTTCAATAAAGTTGTTTGTAAGAGCCTTGAAATAGAATCATAGAATTTTCTATCTAAATACCTCATCAGGGGTAGAAGGTAAATAACTTGCCAAGGCTCATCTCACTTACAATAGGTGCTGGTTAGGAACCATGTCTCCAGATTCTCATCCTAATGTTCTTTCAAATATTTTCTTGATTTTATTTTTTTAAAAACTAATTTTACATTTGGGGAATAGTAAAAGAAACCACAACCAATGATTAGAAACCTAAATAAGCATCAGAGGCATTTTATAGGGTATTTGTCAAGACCGTGGACTATGGAATCCCGTGAACACAGCGGAAGCCTGAGAGAAGAGATACCAAGTGTTGGCCAGGATGTGGAAAGCAGGGAGCCCTGGGGCACTATTGGCGGGAACGTAAATACAGAAAACATATGGAGGTTCTTCATACATAGAATTACCACATGATCTAGCAATACTACTTCTGGATATATACCCAAAGAAGATGAAATTGATACCTTAAAAAGGTATCTGCATTCTCATTTTTATTTCACAATAGCCATGGAAACATCATGTTATCAATGAACAGATGTACTGTAACAATACAGTAGAATGTTAATCAGCCATAAAAAAGAAAGAAATCTTGTCATTTACTATAACACAGATGAACCTTGCGGGCATTATGAAAAGTGAAATAATTTGGAGAAACACAAAACTGTATAATTTCACTCGTGTGTGGAATCAAAAAACATGGAACTCAGAAATGCAATAGAAGGGTGGCTGCAAGGAGCCGGGCAGTGGGGAAATGGGGGGTATTGGTCAGAGGATACAGACTTCTAGTTATAAAATGAGAACGTTCTGGTCATCTAATGTATGTCATGGGACTATAGTTAGTGATACTTTATTATGTACTTGAAAGTTGCTATGAAAGTAGAGGTTTAATGTTCTCACTGTAATAAAAACAAAATGGAAATTATGTGAGGTAAAGGATATGTTAACTAACCTTACTGTGGTAAAGATTTCCCAAAATATATGAGTATCAAATCATCACATTGTACACTTTATACATAGGGAGGAAAATATCAAGACATTCCACACAGCAATAGCTTCACCAATATGTCCCCTAGAGAAAGGGACATAAAGGAAAAAATAAACAAATGGGACTTCATCAAAATGAAAAGCTCTGCACAGCTAAAGAAAACATCAGCAAAATGAATAGGGAACCAACTGTATGGGAAAAGATATTTGCAAATGATACCTCGGACTAGGGTTTGATCTCCAAAATATATAAAGACTCCACTTTATATGTATAAGACTCCACTTTAATATATAAAGACTCATATGACTCCATACCAGGAAGACAGACAATCCAACTTAAAAATGGGCAAAGGACCTGAACAGACACTTCTCCATGGAGGACATACAGAGGGCTCAGAGACATACGAAAATATGCTCAGCATTACTAGCTATCAGAGAGATGCAAATTAAAACCACAATGAGATACCACTTCTCACTGGTCAGAATGGCCATCATAACCAAATCAACAAACAAGCATTGACAAAGCTGGGGAGAAAAGGGAACCCTAGTGTGCTGTTGGTGGGAATGCAGACTGGTGCAGCCACTGTGGAAAACAGTATGGAATTTCCTCAGAAAACTAAAAATGGACCTGCCTTTTGACCCGGCAATTCCACTGCTGGGATTATACCCTAAGAACTCTGAAATACCAATCCAAAAGAACCTATGCACCCCAATGTTCATAGCAGCACAATTTACAATAGCCTAGTGCTGGAAGCAACCTAAGTGCTCATCAGTAAATGAATGGATAAAAAAACTGTGGTACATTTATACCATGGAATACTACACAACAAAAAGAAAGAAGGAACTCCTACCTTTTGGGACAGCATGGGTGGAATGGAGAGCATTATGCTAAGTGAAATAAGCCAGACAGTGAAAGACAAATACCATATGATCTCACATATAAGTGGAACCTAAGCAATAAAACAAACAAGCAAGCAAAATATAACCAGAGGCATTGAAATAAAGAAGAAACTGAAAGTAACCAGAAGGGAGGTGGGAAGGAATAATGGGGGTGGGGAGAGGGGCAAGGGTCATAAAAAAATAAATCATCATGTTGTACACTTTAAACTTATACAATGTTATATGTTAACCATATCTCAATAAATCTGGAAAACAAATAAGTAAACAATAAAGTTCTTTACAATGGCCCATTTGCTACATTAGTTCTTCCACATATATTTAAATGGCTGGCATGCCATAATAGGGTATTAAGTAAGATAATATATGTGAATTATATACAATAATGTCTAGCACATAGTATGCACACAAAAATATATCAGTTGCATTACTCAGTGTTGCTCAATGAAGCATGTAGGAGTTTAAGTAAGAAAATGATGTTTACTTCTATTTGAGTTTGTATTATGTGAAGCATTCTTCAGTGAAGTCCAAACCACTTTATAATGCATAGTTAGTAATACTAAAAATGAGTCCAACAGTCAACATAGATGTGTTCATAACTGCAAAAACAAGAAGACAATATTTTTATCCTCCAAAAACCTGTAACTTAGTGAACAGAAAGGGAAAAAGGATGAGCTCTGCCAGCCAAGGGAAGGACCGAGCCGATCAATTCACTGAGCTTAGATTTGTTGCTAGTCTCCCCATTGCCACCCTCTCTATTTCTCACGTAAGCTAGGTAGCATTTGGAGAATTAGAAGAACAGTATCTGCAGGTTTATTTGACATGTTGGTTCCATTTATACTGTATTTCTGGGGAGTGGAATTAATTTAACCAAGAAAAGAGACATGTTGATGTCCTCCTTACCCATCAAATAAACTGACTTTCTGCCAAATGAATGTGGTCATGGGCCAAAGGTGAACTTTCCAATCAGGAAACCAGCAAAGGACAAGGTGACACCAGGCTTATTTTATAGGCTTTGTGTTTAATTAATAGCACTGTCAGAGATTTAAAAGGGGGGGGGATGAGAAATGTACTAAAATGATATCATCTTACTTATGGAAAAGACTACACTACGACATACGCATAGTAATATCAAGGTTACAGCTGACAAAACAGACATTCTAGCCCTAAAAAAGAAAATGTATCATCTTATTTTTCCTTAATTACCTTACTTTTACAATCAAAGATTGAAAATATTCTATTTCGTGTGTGTGAAGCTTTTCTACAAATGGTAGTAATTGGCTATAACTTCATTGAGGCAAAGGAACTTTCAAATAAAAAAAAGACTTCACTACATTCACGAATTCACTTAACAGATATTTCCTGTGAACCTACTATGGGTGAGGCACTGTGCTATGGAAAATAAGACAGGGTCTTTGCCCTCAAAAATGGGGGAATGGGACAATACACACGTCAAAACCTAATAAAATCATGGAGATCATTAGAGAAGCACAATGAGGGAAGTAATCATGGGACTTGAGAGGGAATAACAAAGGTGCCCACTTTAGATGAGGTGGTCAGGAAAGTCCTCACTGAGAATATGCCACCTGAGCAGAGACCTCAGTGACGAGGAGACAGTCCCATTGAGAGCCAGGGAAAGAGTTATCTATGCAGAGAAAACCACACGTTCAAGGATCCTAATGCAGAAAAAAGCTCTAGTAACTGACAGGACAGATGACTAGCATGCAGGACAAGGGAGACAGTGGCACGAGGCTTGAGAACAGCATGTTTAAGCATAAACTAACACAATCTGATGTATGTGTAGTATGTGCGTGTGTGTGCGTGTATTTTATTTTACTTTTTACTAAGAAAAATCCAGGTTTCCTACAATAAGTGTGAAATATCAGAGAGGTATCAACACTGGAATGACTCAGGTGTAAATCAGTTTTCTCGCTGGCTTCATTCAGTCTTGGACTGTTTGTGGAATCCCAAAGTCAGGCACACACTGCCTTAGGGAAGGGGAATGGAGATGTAGCACAGAGGCTGCCAACAGAGCAAGCCAGGAAAAAGACATTTGAATGTAAGAATTCTCCAGACTGATCTGGAAACTTAGGTCTAGACTAAGGCGACATCAGGAAAATTGGGTCCCATACTGGAAAGTCACCCCATGGCTCTAATCCTCATAAAGTCACTTACTCTTCCAGGATCTTTCATTACTGTCACAGAAGGATAATCTCAGGGTTAGAAAGAAATCTAGAACAGTGTTTTTCAAACACAAGATCACCCTGGATCTTGTTAAATATAGATTTTTATAAAGTGGGGCATGAAATTCTGCACCTCTAACAAGCTCCCAGGTGCAATTTTACACTCTGAGTAGAAAATCAGGCTGTTGTGTTCAGCCCCTTCTTTGCTCCATCCCTTCCACCGTGTGAACTTGAGTCTTCTAGACTAAGCTCCACGAGTTTGTACCTCCTTGTGGATCTCACCACGAAATCTTCCTCTGTATCAGATGTATATTAAACATGCAATTGGTGCTCAATACATTTTTATGATTAGATCAGTGAATGGGGGTGTGGATGAGTTAACACCCATAACAAATATTTATCATCCTTTGATGAAAACCTCCCAAGTGCAGGATTATCAACTAACAAAGTATTTTTTAGACCATCCTGATCATTGGAAATTCCTATCTATACTGAGCCAGCACCTATCTGTCTCTATGATTAATAGAGATGTGTAAATCTGTCCTCTGGGGAAACACATGGCAGCCTTCTTTTTGATACAATCAGGACTGGTAGTTGCTTAGTTTAAAATAAAAATGCACTTAAAGTAAAGGGTCACAGTTTTAAAAGATACATACATTAAACATTTTATTTTAACCTAAAACATAAAAATGTATATTTATTCACCAATAATCTGTGCAGATACAAGGCCAGGAACATGGATTCTTTGATGGTCTTTATCAGTTTAGGTTGTCTGTCAACATCAACCACACCTATAAACACATATCATGCTCGTGTGAAACAGTACTGGAATGAGAGGCAAGTATTGAGTGGGAGAACTAAAAACATGGCTTGGACCAATCTGAAAAAATATGGCTTATTCCTAGCACAGGCACGGTGTTGCCTGGGGTAGGGCAAAAGCTACAGACAGTGAAAGCAAACAGGCAAAACAAGAACTGGTGGTAGTGGCCGTCCAGCCACATAGTGGAGATCTCTATTTATTTATATCAAGCCAAGGTGACTCATTACCTGCATTAAGTGAGGAAAGCACTCATGGTGTTTTAAGACTGTCCCACTCATATCCTACGTACTAATCAAAATATAAACATAATTCCAAAGCTCCTAAAAATCAGACCACTATAAAACACATGGTTGTCAATTTTCCTTTCATTTATTAAAACATTCCAAGATGTACCAGTTTATGGAATGCTCAGACACTTCTTTGATTTCTGTTTGAAGAATTAATTTCAATGTCCAATGAATTGGCCTATTTATTATATAAATTTTATTATATTCTCTAATTAATATGTCCTAAGATGTTTCTTTTTCTTGAATTTTTGAATCATGTTTTCCTTCTATAATTTTTCAAAGAGTCCATTCACTCTTAATGTTTGACTTACGATGTAAAGACTGAGAGCCCTGGCTGTGTAGCTCAGTGGATTGAGTGCAGGTCTGTGAACCAAAGGGTCACAGGTTCAATTCCCAGTCAGGGTACATGCCTGGGTTGTGGGCCAGGTCCCCAATAAGGAGTGTGTGAGAGGCAACCACACCTTGATGTTTCTCTCCCCCTCTTTTTCCCTCCCTTATCCTCTCTCTAAAAATAAATAAGAAAAAATTTTTAAAAAAGATTTAAAGATTGAGAAGATATTTTCAAGTATGTATTTGTTCTTAAAATCTAGTGCTATATTTTATTTAATAGGTAGTACCTATCTCCAAATGTCCATCCTCACATAAAGAGATTAAGATGTCTTATATTTGAACAGGACAGTGTGCTGTCATTCATTCTTTCTGTTTTGTCACAGTATTCTTTCTGTTTTGAAAAGACAAAATAAAGCTCATAGAAGGTCAGTGTCTTGTAATATACATGGGACACCCAGTGGGAAAGCGACAGAACTAAGGCTGAAAGAAACCTAGCCTTCTGATTCTTTGGGCCTTCTTTTCAATTTCCCAACTTTATCAACTAAAGAGCAGTAAATGGGGATTCTTCCTTTTCATTGTGTGGCTCTGTGATGCCCAATTATATTGATAGATTCAAATAATGTTACTATTTATTTGAATTGAAGTCTCTCTCCTTCTTCAAAAAATGTTTTAAAGAGCTCCAAGATTAAAGTGAAATCAAAATATTTGGGAAATCTTACTTTATAATACACCTGGAAGTAGTTGTAGATAAAATTCACAGTGTTTGAAACTAGGACTGAAAATCTCTGATGTTGATTTAGTTTTGGGGATTGGCATCATGACTAGCTTATGGTAAATAATCATCTCTTCATTTTATTATAGCAGAATTTTACATGAACGTTTAAGGCTATTTAAAAAGTAAACTACACTACACATTTTTACCTAGGACAGTAAATAAATACAGATAGAGCACAAGCAGAAAAAAAAAAGTATTTTTCACCAACCCTGAATCATACTCTTATTTGGATTAATCTTTGGTAACAACTTTAATGACTGCTTCTAATACTCAAGGTGGGAAATTCAAAATTTGGAGAGGAAAATGTAAGGGCATTCTTATGAATCATTTAGTGTGAATTTAGTTTCAATTTATTCCACCTGATGAAAGTTTCATTATGAATATAGTCAAAAGAGCTGGTCCTAATGTCAGACTTTTTCATTTTTAAAGAACATTTCTCATATTTTTAGTTATAAGAAAAATATAATTTCTAATCGTGTACACAATCTCTGCAAAAATAATTCAACCATCAATATCTTTTTGAACTCCAAATAAATAGCGAAATAAAATAGGCCTGAGAAATTCACATTTCACTAGAAGCTTTTAGTTTTCCCTATCAGTTACTATATATGTCATCTCCTCTGTAAGGTGAACATACTGAGTGAGCTTTTCATCATTCATATGACTTTTGTCTTGGGCAAGATGACCTCTGGCATTGTACCACCCAAGAACAATAAGCAAAAACCGAGATGGCCCTCAATCTATTTTAAAGGATCAGGCCATTTATGTTTGACTACATCTGTCATCATTTTCATGGGGTTTCTTTATTTGTCATACACACTCAGAACTTGCCTTTCTTTTTTTATTTAAAGTGCTATAGATTGATTCTCACCCCCATCTTCAACCTTATTCTACCACTGGTTTCTCTCACCTTGGGGTTTAAGGTCGGCTTGTCGAAAAGGTTGATGGCCTGCAAAATTTATCCATGCATGTCTTCTCACCACATACTGTTCATTGTAGGGCAACAAAGAGTTATGATGACTATCGTAATGTGTAAACTGTAAGTAAATCTGCTTCAGGGTTCTAAGCTCACAGATTTGCATTACAGTGATCCTGTCTAAACAGAATGAGTGTACGTGCCCATTTTCAGGTCTAAATGAGAGTACAAGGAAAAAGATGATACAGATGTTGGTGGTGCTCCCTGGAGGCCTCTTTGGTTAAAATGGGAAAGGGTGTGGTCTTTCTCTAATACTCATATCCCAGGTATTCAGTGTCATGGGCTGCCTTCTGGTTTCCTGGGACCCCACAGTGCTTGTTGAATGGAAAATGGAAAGGGGAGAACTCTAAGAGTAAAAAATGATATCCTGTTAAAAGACTCTTGCTTCATTCAGTAGATGGCGGTGACTTAGTTTAGGGTTGTGGTGGTGGTGGTGGTGGTAATGGTGGTAGAGAAAGAAAAGAGTGGAAGAATTTGAGATAGATTTTGGAGGAGAATTAATAAAATGTACTAATGAATTAGATTTAAGGGTTGAAGAATAGGAGGAATCAAGACATTATTTAAGGCATTTACTTGAGCTGCTGATTGGTTGGTGTTGGTGGTAACACTTATCAAGATTGAGAAGAACAGGCTTTGAGTATCACAGGGGTATATATTAAGAATTCTGTTTTAGAGATGATGTATTGAAGATACCTATTGGCCATCCAACTGGAGATTAGAGTTGGAATTTGGTGGTGGAGAGTCATATGTTTAGACTTCTCAGCACCCACTCAAATCCTTTTACAAGAGGTGTAGTCATGGCATGATGGCTCTGGTAAAGTTGAGATATTAGGGAGGAAGGGAGAGCTTCTCATGCCTGAGAGCCTGAAGTATAGACACCACATTTGATCTTTCCCATTGCTGGCTGTGCCTACTTTTCTTCCTTTCCTTCCTTCCTTCTTTCCTTCTTCTTTTCTTTCTTTCACATTTATTGATTTTTGAGAGAGAGAGAGAAGCATCGATGGTTGCCTCCTGTACCCACCCTGACCAGGGACAAACCTTCATGCAATGTAGGTATGTGCCCCAAGCAGGAGTCGAATCCACAGCCTTTTGGTGTATGGGATGATGCTCCAAGCAACTTAGCCATCCAGCCAGGGCTATATCTACTTGCCTGTAAATTTCACAATGACTCGCCCAGACTGGGTGATTCAGTTCATTAGAGTGTGGTTCCAATACACCAAGGTTGCAGTTAGATCCCTGTTCAGGTGGGTGGAAAAACAACTCAATATTTCTCTCTTTCTGTCAAATCAATTTAAAAATATATACTTAAAAATAAGTGTTAATTCAAATAAGTAAGTAAATAACACAACACATTTAACACTTGGATTGGGATTCTGAGGGTTGGTAATGGTTTCGGAAGGTGGAGGAGGCAACCAGATGGACCACTCACCCATCTCTGATTGAGGCTTTGAGTGTTGTATAAATGCCCTGGAGGGTTTGGATTTTTTATATTGAATCTCTCTTAGCTGTCATGGAATTTCTCTTGCCCTCGAGGAAGGTGAAGAGAGCTGTCAGACTTCTCTCACTGCATGTTTGATTCATGACAATTTAAATGACTGGAATTCACATGTTAGCTGACTGCCTCTCCAAGATGGCCCTCAGTGATTCTCACCTCCTTTTATTTATGTCTTTCTGTAGTCTCCTTCCACACTGAATCAGGGGTGAAGGGTGATGGTAATTATTAAGAGCTGATGATGGGTGACTTCTAAGGCTAGGTCATAATGAGATTGCAGCTTCACTTTGTTCTTTTGGATTGCTCACTCTGGGGGAAGCCAGTTGACATATTCTGAGAACACCAAATGGCTTTGGATAGCTCATGTGAAAAAGAACAGAGATTTCCCACTAACAATTGCCACCACCTTGCCAGCTATGTGAGTGAGCCCTCTTGGACATGGGTACTCAAGCCTCAGTTAGGCCTTTGCAAGGCTTTTGCTGACATCTGACTACAACCTCCTGAGAAACCCCAGGCCAGAACCACCTGTCCCAACTGCTCTAGAATTCCTAACGCAGAAAAACTGTGAAAGATAATGCATGACTATTATGTTAAGTTTTAGGGTGACTTCTAGGCAGCAATAGATAACGTCCATTTTGTCCTCTGAAAAGAGAGCATCATTGTTGTTATGAACAACCTTATGACTTCTACTTTCCATTTTGTGGTGTTTAAAAACATGGAAAATAAATTTACTGTGAGTTTTCCAGAAGAGAAACAGCCAAACAATCAACTCATAGACTCTTCAATCCCAAACTCCATGCTAAGGAACTGATGCAGCAGAAATTGTGATTATTTGCAGATAAAGAAGCCACATAACCTAAATTGTTAAACTGTGGTGTTTTAGGAACCTAGCCTGCATGACAAAAGAAAACACAAATTTATGTTGGATCTTTTTTTTTTAATGTCACAAGTTATTCCAAAGTTCAAAGGAAGGAACTCTGGTGGTTCCTTTCCACCAAAGCACACCAGGCTGTGCTTTTATTTATCTGAGAATAGGAAGTTATGCAATTTTGAATTCTGAGTATCAGTAAGGATTATTCACAGCAAGTACATCCCAGGATGTAACTGCTAATCAAAACCTGCCAGAAAGTAAGAGTTTTAGGTTTTTCCCTTTTGCTTTTGTTTTTATTGAAAATTGTCCACCATTAAATGGGAATCTGAATTAACAGAATTTGTTCAATCATAAACTCATTTTCTGTACAAGCACTCCCAAAACTTAAAAGGTTACACTCTGCAGTCCTGGCCTGAATGAGCTGTTGTTAACAGTTGGGTGTCCCTTCTTATCCACCAGGCAGAGTCAAAATGGATAAACATTGACAATCCTGGACCGTTTAAATCAGTTTCAAGTTTATTTTGCATCAATTATTGCATTCTAATCTTAAAAACACTCTGTAGGTGTGCTGCCCATCCCATTGAACAGAGAAGAAAACTGAGACCCAGAGAGGTTATTCAGCAGCCTCATCTCCTTGAACAGTTTACCAACTCACTTTACCTCTCTGAGAAATGAGCAAGTAGGAGGACCATTTTCTGAAGTCTCTTCCAGTACTGAAATTCCTTTATTCTGAGAGATTTTGACCAGATCATGTCAGTGTGCGAGACATGAAAAGCACAGACTTGGAGGTAGATCGTGTGAATCCTTGCTCTACAATTTGCTAATTTTAAATATGTAGAAGGGTCATTTAAACTCTCCCGATCTCAGTAGCCTTGTCCATAACAGGGAGTTAATAAGAAATGCCAGATAGAATTATTTTGCAGGCCAAATGAAGTAAAATATCTCAGTCACTTATTTTTCTCTAGGAACGCAATCTAATTAGTCTCCCTGCATCCCAGGTTCCTGTGCATAAAAATATAGATAACAGGAAGGCAGCAAACTCGGTTTTGGTAAAATACAGTGGATGCTGTGATGCAGCCCAAAGCCCTCTTCGCGACTATGGCACTCAATGCCCAGCTGCCTGCGTTCGTCCGATGACAGTTCTCATCTCAGTCCCTCTAGGCCAGCGATTTTCAACCTTTTATTTATTTATGTTTTACTCTCATGGTACACATACACTAATTACTAAAATTCTGCAGCACATCAAAATATACATTTTTTGCTAATCTGACAAGAAAGAAAGGTATAATTTTGATTTATTCACACTGGACAGCTATTGTTGTCTATTGTCATTTTTTTATTTGACACTCTAAGGAAAATGAGGTCAATGCCCCCAAATAAATACTCAAGCAGTACATGTTTTAAAAATTCTCGCTGGCCCACCAGTGTGCCTGCCACGACACAGTGGTTGAAAGTCGCTGCTCTAGAGAATTCCTTGCAGCCAAAAGCAGCTGCCTCATCCCAGGTCTTGTCCCCTTCGCAGGAGGCAGCACATAGTCATCGACTGTCAATTTAGGGCTATGCAGTTCAGGCCCTCTTGCCTCAATTTGGGGAAAATATGAAGGGCCATCTCAACTCCAGGACTCTTAATGAGACTGGCTGAGCCCTCTGTTATAAGGCGTCTCAGTTCAGCCCGTCTCTGCCCACTCTTGTTTCCTTCACTCCCTGGCAGACACCCTTCCTAAGAGCATGCACCCTCAGAATCTTCTTACATGAGGTTTTCCCACTTAGAGTCTGTTTTCTGGGACCTCAACCAGAACGTTGTAGCGTGAAGATGGATCACAGACAAGAAAGTTATCAGCATTGCTGGATATCATCTACCATAGAATAATGAGGATGATCTAGAAAATACTGAACCCATATATATTTTTTTTATTTCTCCTATAAATGTCAGTCAGTCTACCTTTATGGCACCAGGGAAGAGAAAGGGTAAATGTCACCTCGCACAGTAGGATACGATGTAAGCCCAGTGCCTTCCAGCCAAAAAAGAGAAAGTTTAGGAAAAAAGTTTAGGAAAGTTTCAGGAGAGGAAAGAAAGGGTGAAAGAAAAAGATTAAGGAAGGAGGCCGGATGCTGGTGCCCACACTTGACCCATCCTGGGGTGAAGTCTGTGTGTGGAGGTGATAGAAACATCCATGTAAGTTCAGGTGAGACTGAGAACCTTGGGGTTAGTGGCTGCCACCTCTGGAAATAAGCAGAGGGAAGCTGCAAGGTAGGAGAAGCTGCATTAATACTGTGTAGCTTAGAAATGATGGCGTAGGATTGGTAGACAGGAGTCCAGTTTCCCAAGCCCTGCGAGTAGCTGGTGGGAAACAGGCAATTTTAAGCATGCCCTCCTGCTGCTCCAGCCAACAGAGGGTAGAACACTGAGGATGGTGGCAGGCCAGTAGACCATCCCCTCCCCTTCTTCTTGCCCGGGTTGGGAAGAGGAGGAAGGAACTCTGCAAGACCATTAAAGCACAAAAGGCTGCTGAAATTATGACAGGTGGACTTCAGGAAGAAATCATGATGAGATAATGCCAGCGTGGAAGATGGTTTAAAAATTGCACAGGAGTCAGGAAAGTGGGGGAAAAATCATTGTCTATTGCAGTGCAGAAAGAAATATTTTCCTTTTAAAAATAATTATTAAAACATAGATTTATACATAAGTATAAAGAGCCCCATGTTTTGGTTTGTGGTCTGCTTATAAACTGTTTCAGAGATGTTTACCTCAAATCCTATTCACTTTCAACAGCATTAATGCTCTTGCCTTGCTATGTCTTAGTAGATGATGTATTCCTTATTTATAGCTCTGATCGTGTTAGTTTTCTGGAAACTCTATCAAGTTTTGTCATCTGTTGTATCTCGTGGGAAGTTTGGTAGAACCCATCATTATAGATCAAGAAGTTATGACTCATCGACATCTCCACTGTAAGCTCTAATTTCGAATTGTTTATGTATAGCTATGGGCTTACTTTACATTGGGCTGAGAGTTGATAGAATTTCTGAGTCTTCATGAATGTTAACTTAGATTCAGTTTGTACTTCAGAACCTTGTTTTTTGTAAAAGCATGGGACAAAATTAAAATCTGCTTTTATAACTATATAGTTTAAATTAAGCTGTTGGTTAATGTAAATCAGATTATATATTTAAAAAGATACACTTCTGAAAACTTAGATTTTAAAAATAATTACTTCCGTTCAGCTTGAATCCTTTACATATAATTAGAATATTAGTTAAGAATATGCTTTAGCATTATGCTAAGCAAAATAAGCCAGGCGGTAGAAGACAAATACCATATGATCTCACCTTTAACAGGAACCTAATCAACAAAACAAACAAACAGGCCAAATATAACCAAAGACATTGAAATAGAAAACAGGCTGACAGTGACCAGAGGAGAGAGGGGAGGGTTTGAAAGAACTAGTATAAGGGACACATGGACAATAACAAGGGGGGTGGAGACGGGAGGGAGGTGGGGAAGGCTGGGGGGACTGGGCTGGAATGGGGGTAAATGGCAGAAAACTGTACTTCAACAACAATAAAAAAAATGTGCTTTGCTGTCTATGATTTATACCCTTTAACTGAAGGCCTAAGAGAAGAAAATAATGTTTAAAATGAAACATGGCCAACATGCAGGTTTTTTCCTAATTGTCTTAAGTAAAATATTTGAGTGCTTATTTAATGAGCCATAAGTGGTCTTCTAATAAGTCGTTAGACAAAAGATGCCTTTCATTTATGATTGTGTTAATATTTTCTCAAGGAATAAGAACTTTCTGTCATTAAAAAAAGACTAAATAGTAAAATGCCCCAATATCCAAAATTATAACAATGCCTTTCTAACATCATTTTGTGTGATGTCATCTGTACCCTCAAGGTTTTATCTAACTGAAATGGTGGTTCAGAATAATTTAGAGAGAAGTCAGGATAATATAGATAGAGTCAGCTTCTCTGATAGAACCCTGATGCAGGGGTTTTCATGACACGTACATGGATTTAACCTGATTTCACTGTTTCTTAAACTTCAAACTTTTAAAACTTATGTGACTATGTAAGCATTCACTATTTAGTAGCTTTATTTTTGTTTAGAAATGCTGATGGCATTTTAATAAGAATGATTTTTAATGATCACTTTCTCTGCTCTTGTTTTCAAAATCTTGACCATGTTATTTTTTTTAACACACCATAATTGTATCACCTACTATGGAAAGTCCATACTTCACAAATAGGGAGAAAGCAGCAATTTGTGATGTTACTATGTCAATTTACTGATAGTAACAAGAGTGAAAATATATTTGTATTTATAGAATCATAAAATAATTTTTTGTCAAGCCCTCATTATAGGGCAAATTTTGTATCTAGTTTTAGGCTACGATATGTGGAAAGCAGCTTATTATAATTATCTGAAATTATCTCTCCCAATATAGTAAAACAAAAGCTAATAGTTGCATTTATGATTTT
The DNA here is from genome assembly GCA_004027735.1 of Carollia perspicillata. Classification (NCBI taxonomy): domain Eukaryota; kingdom Metazoa; phylum Chordata; class Mammalia; order Chiroptera; family Phyllostomidae; genus Carollia; species Carollia perspicillata. The sequence continues at coordinate 51,665 of PVKM010002023.1, read as the reverse complement.
TAGATGATCTATTAAGCTATTTTATTTAAGAGAAGGAAAATATATTGAGAAAGGGTTATGTTTACAGAGGGCTTTTTATGTGCTATATTTCTGAAATATAAACATACATGTTCAATGCATATTTTAGTAACAGTTAAGGAAATAAATCAGAGCAATGAAATACTGCAGTAAAGTACATGTTATCAAATTGAAGCATTTGGGTGGTCTTGACATGCACTTCTGGTTAAATATAAACTTCGATGCAGTAATTCTTGAAGTACAATTTTTATTTAATATATGCCTCTGAGATTTAAAAAAAATGCCTATATACACATGAAAAAAAATATGGCTAGAATGTACTCCAAAATGTTAACAAGCGTTTTTTTCCTCAAGGTAATTGATTTTTATGCCTTTTCTGCATTTTTGTATTTCCAAAATTTTGTATAATGAGTGTGCTAATTTTTTAGTCAGAAAATAAAACCCGAAAAATGCTAACAAGGAGCTTAAGAGAAATGAGCATATGATTGTATTGGCAAAAAAATTCTCTTTGACAAGAAGACTGAAAAGCAGGCAAGGGGAGACTGTGGAGTCTGACATGCTGTGGGATAAGGATGGGATATTTTAGGGAGTTTAAGGAGAGCTTGTTAAAGATTTGAGTCTGAAAGACCGCTTTAGGTACAGCGTGAAGAATGGGTTAGAGGGTGGGATGGGTGCAAGGTCCACTTAGGCAGTTGTAAGAATCTGGAGGTAAGATTACGAAGCCTCTGCTTATAAGAGACACACACCTTGTGTACCTTCTCAGAGCCCCTGACCGCCTCTTCTTCCCTCTCTCTCTCTAGGTCGGAGACTCATCCTTGCCAAGTTGCAGTTTTACTTTTGAAGTTGTATGAAGTACCACACTCTGGACACGGGATCTGCCCTCCTGAGAGCCACCAAGTGGCCACATGCTACAACCGACAAGTTTTGGGACGTTGAGCTCTCTGGGAGATAAACCTTCACCAACAGCAAAGGGAGCCAAGAGAGATGTCAGCAGACACATTTTCCCTCTGTTCTCTCTGTTGTGGCCTAGTCTGAGATGTAACCCTTTCAGAGAAGTCATGCCTGCTGGAGTGATTTGTCACGACACTGCACAACGGTACCAGTGTGGTGACGCCGCATCTCCCTGAGTCACGTCTTCCCTTGCCTTAGTCACGTCTTCCCTTCCCCCCACCCCTCTCACCATTCTAGGCTGGCACCGCATAAATACAGAGTCTCATGCTCTACTTTCTATAGCAGCTAGGCTTAGCCTACCTTTACCAAAAATAGTGACAAGGGGGCTGAGTGGAGAGGAGAACAAAATTAAAAGGATATTTAGAAGGTAGTATTGGCACCAGTTTGGTGGCTGGCACTAGTACAATTCCTAGCACATATTAAGCCTTCAGTCAACGTTTACTGAATGAATGAATGCACGAATGATGTGTGTATTAGTAAACATACAAGGGTATGTTTATTAATATATCACATGTAGAATAAGTTCAAGGAGATTATACCAAACATTAGCAGGGAGGTTTCCAGTTCTTTCTTAAGAGGTTCTAATGCAGATATGTGTGAATGAGTGGGCAAGGCCCTGGAGAGAGTAGCAAAATATTGAGCCTAAATGGGTACTGACAGAGTGTCTACAGTTCAAACATTTTATTCTCGTTTACTCTGGTATGAACTTAGTCTGTTCCAGATGATACAGTAGAGCTAAAGCCATCTCAATTGTCCATGATTCACAAGGCAACCAGACACAGTTAACATAGTGCTAAGTAAGTCCTGAACTTCATTTCTGAGCTATTTTCATTTTCATGAAAAGCATGAAAAAGGACAGCTAATGAGCCTTCCAGAGATGATCTGGCTCAACTCCTCTGGTTCAGGGGTGATTTGGCGCACAGGTTTAGGAAAAGCACCAATATTTATTTTTCTGTAGAGCTGACTGACACTTTACTACCAAAAAACACTATTATGTTATAGAAAAGCTGGCCAAGAAAAACTAACAACACTAAAAAGTAAGGAACATCTTTTATTCAACTATAATAGAGTGGGTGATTCCCTGAAGGAAAAATTTCTTTTGCAAAGTTACAGCCACTTTGGCCTAAATGGAATTTATGCCTCAGTGTAGATGCTGCAGTAGAAGCAGCCGCAAGACAATTATTGTGCTTGGTGCTGAAACTAAAATCACTGGCCTGAAACCATGAGGAAGTCTCCAGTGCCGATCACAATGGAGTAGTATCTTAGGTTATAAAATCACTGAGAAAGGGGAAAACCAAGGACAGTTCAACCAAGGACATGTTAAATGTTTCCTTCAAAAATACTCACACATAGCTTACCATGTTCCAAATACTATTCTGAGAACTTTCATATGTTTTACTGATTTTAGAGAGAGAAAAAGGGGGGTGGGGAGAGAGAGAGGAACATTGACCTGCTGCTACACCCATCCACACACTCCTCATTACTCCTTATACGTGTCCTGAGCTAGGGTCAAACACGCAGCTCTGGTGTTGCAGGGACGACACTCCAACCAGCTGGGCTACCTGGCCAGGGTTGTTCTGAGTAAGTTGCAAAGATTAATTATATAATCCTTATAATATCCTTATAAGGATGCACTATTATTGGCCCTTGTCACAGAAGAGGAAACTGGGGTACTGAAGGAGTAAGTAATTTGCCCAAGGTCACACACTAGTGTGGTGTATTGAGGATTCAAGCTCATTTTCCAACTGCCTTACATTTGCAGGCCATGATGTTCAAACAATCAGCATCTTTCAACACCCAGCACGACACACCGATCACAATATGAAGAGCACAGACAAACAGAGAAACTGAGGAAAGCAGATTCATGTCTCATGTTTATTTCAGTACACACACTTTCTGAGTAAAATAGTAAACAGAATTATCATGCTATTTACACTGTTTTCTCTCTCCATTTCTCTCTCCCCAGTCACCTCCCACATTGAGTGAATGTGGTTTGATTCACATACTTATATGCATGTAGATTAAACTTTGTTCCAATAGCCAAGATCCATTTGGGGGCAGAAACCAATCAGGAATAAACTCATGAGACTGGGAGAACATGACATTTACTTGAGTTTACATTGAAGGATACCTTGTTTCCCCTTTGCTTTTCAGAGTGGAGACTCTTTTTACCCATCTATTCAGCAATTATTTATTATGTGCCTTTTCTGAGACAAGCAGTGTTTTAAGATTTCATTTTATTTTTTTAGAGAGGGGTAGGGAGGGAGAAAGAGAGAGAAACATCAACGTAAGACAGAAACATTGATTGGTTGCCTCTAGCACACATCCCTACAAGGGACGGCCACCACCCAAGCATGTGCCCTGACCAGGAATTCAACCGGCAACCTTTTACCTTTTGGGACAATGCCCAATCAACTGAGCCACACCGGTCAGGGCACAAGCACTGTTTTAGACTGGAGATGTTTTGTTGAACAACACTGACCAAGTCCCTACCCTCACAGAACCTACCTTCTAGCTACATTCTACATGAGAGAAAATAATCAAATACAATTTTAAGAGATTTGATAAGAGAGATGTTAATAAACCAGGGCAGTCTGTTAGAGAACAGCTATGGGATGTTGTATCTATATTATACGAGATGATCAGGGATCCTTTCCGAGGTGACATTTGAGAAGAGATCTGAATGAATTAAGAGAAAGCCAGGAGGAGATATGGGGGTTGAAGGCAGGGCAAACGACGAATGCCAAGACCCAAATAAGAGTCTGCTTAACATTTTTTGAGGACAGTGAGAAGGCTGGTGTGCCTAACGAGGAATGAGCAAAGAAGAATGTGACAGAAATGAGGTGAGAGAATTAGACAAGAGTCAAATCATATGAGTCATGGTTAGGTGTATGGGTTTTATTCCAAGTGTTGATGGGGGACTACTAGAGAATTTTGTAATAGGAGAGTGAGCACATTCCATTTATATTTTAAAAAGGGCTACTTTGGCTGCTATGTAGAGAATGAAACGCAGGGTGAAGGAGTGAAAGCAGAATGAATAATTAGAAGCCTGTTGCAGGGGTGTGCCAAGAAATGATTATGATTGGACTAGTTGCTAGCGCAGAATGTAGAAAAAGGGGGCGGGGTTTGTGACACATCTACATCCACATTCATAGCCGCAGCTATAATTAGAGCTAACAGGAGTGGCTGAGAGATTGGAAGTAGGGCATGAAGGAGAGGAATCTAGGGTGATGGGAAGGGGGGCACATTATTATTTGGAAAATATTTCTCAAGTAAGATGATGAGGGGAAATTGCATGGGAGACATTTTAAGGTAAAATGGGATTCTGGCCCTGACTATAAGGGCCACCACCATCCTCCTTTCTTGGCGGACTTTCTAGTTAACAGGACAGGAAACCCACAAGGGGGCACACTTCTCTCATTCAGTCAGAATCATGGACACCTACCTTCCCATCTAAGCCCTTCTGCTGAAAAGTAAGACCAGTCATGCCCAGAGGAAGAAAATTCTACCTTATGTGCAGGTGGAAAAACTTACCAAAGGAAGGATCTGTATGTATATAGAATCTATACTGTGGATGTACTATATATAAACACAAATGTACCTCATATATTTAAAGTACACATGCCAATGTATATGATATGAATATATCCACTGTACACATGGAAATATGTTAGCATTTACCTGGTTATAAGTAATTTACCTTGCTTTATACAGCTGGCTCTTGAACAACACAGGTTGGAATAGCACAGGTCCACTTATACATTAATTTTTTTCGATAAACACAGTGGGCCCTTTCATTTGGTGGGATTTGCCTCTGTGGATTCAACCAACCCGTTACGGAAACAGTATTTTCACATTCCCAACTCAGGATCAAAAACACTATGCTCAGCCCTGGCTGCTGTGGCTCAGTGGATTGAGCACTGGCCTGGGAACTGAAAGGCTGCCAATTTGATTCCCAGTCAGGGCACATGCCTGGGTTGCAGGCCAGGTCCCCAGCTGGGGGTGTGTGACAGGCAACCGAGTGATTTGATGTTTCTCTCCCTCTCTTTCTCTGTCCCCTCCCCCCTCTTTAAAAATAAATAAAATCTTAAAAAGGGATGACTGCAGAATCATAAGTTTTACACAGATTTCCCCATCTGAGTGGAAGGGTTCACCCCACAAACCCTTGCATTGTTCAGGAGTCAACTGTTCTTCAGGGCTGGTCTGGGGTCCTGCATTAGCCTCAGCACCCAATGGTGATCGTTCGCAGCCCAAAGCTGCTCAAAGTCCCTTTCTTATCCCTGCAAGCCCTGGTGTAGACAAGAAATATTACCTGGACAGAGCTACCTTTAGAAACCAAAGTGTCTGTGAAGGAAAGAAAAGCCAGCCTAACCCCTTCACTTTAAAGTGGAGGAAACTGAGCCTGGAGAATATAAGACTCACAATAAAGTTCCAGCATGTGCCATGTTTATACAATAGCCTTGACTTTTTCAGAATTACATTTTATGTGCATTTCTAAGTTCCCACATTTTTCATGTGATACAGAGGCTGCCCTAGTTAGAGTACTCTATAATTAGCAAAAGGAGAGGGAGATGTGCAGAAAAAGGAAGAGGAGGTAAAGAAAGAAAGTTTTTTTGCATCCATCTGTTGATACATTACCATCGCCCTAGTGAAATTTTCTCAAAGAAGAGTAATCTTCTCTGGGAATGGTTATAATGGGAAACCTAGAAGTCAAATGCATTTTATAAAAAAAAAAAGTTACATTATGAGGAAAGCCTATGCATCATTATCATTTCATCCACTTTCCTCTTATTAGACTGAAAACTCTCCGAGGGTATAGATTTGGAGATGTGACCAGGGTTTCAAGTTTTACTTGTTCAACAGATGTAAAAACTCATACTCTTAAAGGGGTGAACTCTGGAGGGGGTCTTTTCCAACTGCCCGTGTTCACAACTTCTATTTTAGTGACAAACGGAGCCTACTGTCAATAATATGGAGTTTTTGCTATGCAGCAGGCTTTGTGTGAAGCACTTGATCTACATTATCCCATTAATCCTTAACCCTTACACACTGCTCCAGGACACAGATACAGTTACATTTAAAAATGGTGAAACTGAGGCACCAGGCACCAGGAAGTAGAGTAAGTTGCCACAGGTCACAGACATAAGCGATAGAAGAGCTATTATTTCAAGTGTACCCTGAGTAGTGTGTTGGGGTACCCTGTATTCTTTTGTCCTCAGTGAAGCCCAGCAGTCTTTGGGAGAGGAAACTAAAGGTTGTTCAGTTTCAGCTGGTGATTAAGGTGGGGTCAGACCCCATTCATGCCCTTTGCCCCTAACAGGAGAGGCTTCCCATAAGTGAAAGAAAGGTGTAAATAGGGCTCCTTATTTTATTTTGGTGGAGAATGTATAATGACTGGGACTGTTAGATGAAAAAGGACGAATACCTTTGAACACTTCCCTGTCGGTTGTTATTTGTTTGCTTGTTTAAAGATATTTCACCCCTCTGGTTCTCCAAATTGTCACAAAACATTTGCCTGATGACCTGGTGTTGACACCATGAGATGAAAATCTAAGGACAACTTGGACGAAGGACAACTTTTAAATAAGCACACGGTCTGCCTTCCTCTTGGTTATACAATTCAACTGTAAACGATTTGTTCTGATCGGGCCATCCAATAGACACAAGCTCTCCGAAAACAGCCCTGACTCCTTGGCAAACGCTGATGCCTAATAACGAGACGTCAGATTCCTGCACGCAAACCAACGTCCAAAGGGCGCGCCCGTCGAGGCTACGCAGGCTTCTCCGGTGGGCTCAAATTTTGGAGAAAGGCTAGAGGGCACGTGCGGCTTCTCCCTCTCATGGTTAAGAATAGAGTGTGCAGAGAGGGAAAGACGATCAAGGCCTCGGGGATAAAGAGTCTCCCGCCACAAGAAGGAGCAGGGAGTGCGGGACCAGCTGCTCCTTCGAGCTGGAGCCAAGGGCGAGGAGGGCGGGGGAATCCTGCCCTCAAAGCCAAGCAGCATCAGCGCGCCCCTCCCCCCGGGAAACGTGACCGCTTGTCACTCCCACCTCCCACCATTACCACCACCTGGGGATTTGGAATGTAAAATTCCACGTAGTAGGTCGGGCTCAGGGAGGGTGCGGGGTGAGGCGAGGCACATACCAGGCCCTCGTACCCCGGGCAGCCAACCGCCTCTCCCCACCCCTCCCCCATCCCTTCTCTAGCCTCTATCATCCCAACACCCCTCCTCCAGTTCCGTAGCTTGGCTGTAGCAGCCCGTCGCGGTTCCCCAACCCGACCGGGGCCCTACCTGTACTACCCCAAACCCTGCCCCGGCGGGTCCACCTCGAGCCTTCGGGTAGTCTCCCAAGTCTAGACCCCCTGCTGTCTGGGCTGCAGGCAGGAGGCACAGCCGCGGTAGCCTTGCCCTTCAAGGATTCTTGGATTCCCCTGGCCCATTAAACATCTGGGTGCGGGGGTCAGTCTTCCAGATGTGGCTCCAGGGCGCCAGATGTGCGTACTCCCGCGCCCATGGCCCGGGGGCTCGCGAGTAGGAGCGGGCGTGTGGGAGGGGCTGGGAGGTTTTCATGGGCGCCCACTTAAAAGCCGGCGGAACCTCAGCCCCCAGAGCACCCCTCCTTGGCCTTCCAGCGCTCCGGGATGCACCGCCAAAACGAAAAGTTTCCGTCCTAGCTCCTGCCCCGCAGCCGAGCAGCCCTTAGAGATTCTCAAACCTGTAGGGAAAACAGCAGCCCTATGGGACTCCCCACAGAAAAGCCCCTATGTTCTGACCATGAGACCCTAGTTCTGGCTGTGGGACCCCAGGTGTGCAGCCAGCAAACCCCAGGTGTGTGGGGAGAAGTTACGGTAGGTTGTATTTGGGGCTTGCCCTAAAGCGCTCTTTGCCCGATTATGGATTCATTTTTTGAAGTTGGAGGTCGTTTTCCTCCCGGTACAGGCAGTTCGGGATGGGAGAAAAGCCAAGTGAACCCAGTGACTCAACCCCTTGGAATGTGCCTGGAATAATAATGGGGATTTGAAAGGTTTTTACGGCCGGCCCTAGAGGAGGAGACGAGGCTCCTGCGCCTGCATTTGGCGGACGGCCGAGGGGGGCAGTATTGCCTTTTTCAGTGCTGCTGCGCGAGCAAACAAGACAAAAATAGTCTGAGCATCTGGTTTAAATCAACCAGAAAGCATTTCTATCAGTTTAACCCACCACCCTACGGAACTGACGAAACAGGACAAGCCAAATATATTCCCAGTACCCTTTTAACACTCCGGTACTAGCTAAACCCAATCACATTTTACCGCTGGGATTTCTAAATGTCCTAACGTAAAACTACCGTTATTTCATATACGTTGCAAATTAAACTTTCTTTTCTGAGGTTGTGTGTGGGCTTGTGCTCAAGCATTTGCATTTACAAGCAATGCTCTGAATATGTTGCCTTAAAAAATTGATGTTGAACTGTTGTGAAGGCTTAGAACAGTTAAAAAAAAAGTGAGGCTAACATATGGATTCTTATACTACCAAATATATAGTCGCATTTCCCTCAACGCCCTACTCAGAATCCCAAAGGCAAGTTGGAACAAAAGGAAAACGTGTCTTAGTGTAAAGAGAGAACTTGTGCCAAGAATTACAGTCACAGGGTAAATAACCTTGTTTTCTCCTTCATCAGTGGCCGCTACCAAACCCTGTTCTTGGAAGATGGCCAACAGTCTGTCTGGTGGAGGGCGCTGCTAATTAGAGAGAGCCCATAAACCTCTCTGTCAAAGAGGGCATATGACCTTCCCTTCAAGTCTAAACAATAAAGCTGGCGAAGTGCAGGCTGCACTTCACGCTGGCTGCCCTGCGGATTCCCTAAATAGGAACAGGATGAAGGCCAGGCTTAAGAGGTTACCATAGCTCTGCTCTCACACTTTGAGGAATGGGTCACTCCACTTCCCAGTAGAACTTGTTTCAATTACTCTATACAATCTATTTAGAGGAGAGCAGCTTGCAGAGAGAACTCATTGTCTAATCTAAATGAGGAAGCAATTACTTGCTGCAGTCTAATGTGCTTTGAGACTGTCGGGTCAAATATCAACCAGATCTCATGCAATTTTACTTTGCACTTTGGGAGGTACATCCTTTTCATGACAATTCCCCCCCCCCCACACACACCACCCTTCAACCCCCTAGCTTTTTTGAAACCCTTTTTTTCTATTAAGGTTACAAAGTAAGATTTTCCCACCTCCTCAGCCTTCAAAACCTTCAATTTTGGAATTTGTTACTGCAAGGTACAGACCTTCTCTGTACCTTGTTTAATGTTAAATGTTTTAAAAATTATTTTTTATAGGCATCTGCTCAGAATATAGCAAAATAAGAGTTCTCCAAGTCTCTCCTTCTTTGTCTAATTTACCTCCTTGGGAGCCCCCTGCAAGCATTAATTTTACACATGCTGTAAACTATAAATAATACAGTTCCACTTCCCCAGAACATGTGGAAACTGTCACCTGCTACATATCCTAACTGTACTCGCTTTCAATTTAAAGACTGAATAAAGTTCATCTCCTGTGTAAAAAGGCATTTGGCCCCCTTTGTGTGTTTTATTAGTTAAAACCCAGTACCGAACAACACACAAAAACCCTTCTTGTCAACGGAGCATATAAAAGGGTTTACAAGGTGTGGTTGAAGGGAGGAAGCCATGGAGCAAATGCTGGTGGGAAGGCGAGGAAGGAAGGAAAGCACTTCCTGAGAGGATACGCCTCCTGTTTAAGCTACATCCTCTCTTCACATCTCTTCCTGTTTGTCTTAACCAATAATTAATAATAAATTGTCTTTATTTTCCTGCTTATTTTAAAAGCATCCTTTCCTTACTGAAGCTACTCTTGGAGCCAAATGACTTAAAACTTCACTGTTTAATCTTCTGAGAAGCAATGCAAAATTTTTGTATAATACATGTTTGGTAAGAATCATTTCTTTGTTAGCTATTTAAGTATTCTGTGATTGCCAAGATAACCAAGTGTAACGGAATTAACAACACAAGACTCTAAATCCAAAATCATTGTGGCGGGTTCCCAGGTTAATCACTATTGAGTCTTGGTTTGCCTATCTATAAAATGGGGATGATACCTCTTTCCGAAGTGTGAAAATCAGCTGATACACAAATGTTCGTTACCACAACAGAATACAACGGGCATCACAAGCCTTACACTATTCTTCCTCTTCCAAATAAATCATGTGCGGCAATATTCCCTTCTTTTGTAAGATAAACCAGTAAGATTCAAGATTTATAATTTCTGTATACCACATTAGCCAAATAACTTTGTATTTCAGGGTAAATAGAGTTTTCTTCCAAACTTAAGGAGCCTGCATTGGTTTTAGGTGTCAACTAGGTAGTCCATGGCACTCAAGATATTTGATCAAACGTTAGTCTAGATGTTACTGTAAGGTATTTTTTTTTTAGATGAGGTTAACATTTAAGAAAGTAGACTTTTAGTAAAACACATTACCCTTCATAATGTGGGTGAGCCTAATTAAGTCTGCAAGAGGGATTTCTGCCTGCAGATTACCTTCCTGCTGGCGCTGCAACATCTCAAACCTTGGTCTCCAGTCAGCTGTTCTGCCCTGCAAATTTGGGACTTGCCAGCCTCCACAGTTCTGTGGATTAATTCCTTAAAATCAATCAATAAATCTCCCTTCCACCCCTCTTTATGCATATATTATAGGCATGCATTGCACAAGGACGTTTTGGTCAATGGTGGACACATATACAAAGTTGGCATTAGATTATAATGGAGCTGAAAATTCCTACTGCCTAGTGACGCCATAGCCAGTCATATAAAAGGATAGCACAATTACATACAGTGTGTAATACTTGATGATAATAAACAACTGTTACTGGTTTATGTATTACAGCCTCACACATCTCATGCTTACTGTCTCTCTTCATTGCATTCTCTCGTTTGATTATTTATTTTTTTTAGAATGGGAGAGAAACATCAATGTGTGGCTGCCTCTCACATGTCCCCTACTGGTGACCTGGCCTGCAACCCAGGCATGCGCCCCGACTGGGAATTGAACGGGCAACCCCCTGCTTCATAGGCCCATGCCCAATCCACCGAGCTACACCGGCCAGGGCCTCTCGTTTGATTTAATCTCATGTTGTTTTGTACATGTACTTGTTTGTAGCCTAGGAGCAACAGACTATATCATACAGGCTAGGGGTGTAGTAGGCTATACTATCTAGGTTTGTGCAAGTGCGCTCTGTGATGTCCACAGAACAGTAAAATTGTCTAAGGAGGCATTTCTTAGAATGTATCCATGCTGTTAAGCAGTGGGAGACTGTGTATAGCAGGTCCTTCAATAATGTTTTCTTCAATGTTTTTTGGTAATTTTAATAAGGAAAATAGATTCTCTGTGAGGCAACTGTGTGTGTGGAGTTGGCACATTCTTACCATGTATGCATGGGTTTTCTCAGGTGACTCCAGTTTCCTCCTACCTCCCAAAGCTGTGCACTTGAGGTTAATTGGCTTTTCCCAGTGAGTGAGTGTGAGTGTGAGCATGTGTGTGATACAAGGGTATCCTGTCCAGGGCTGGTTCCCCTCTCACTGGGCTGCCATGACAGGCTTCAGCTGCCCATGACGGTGAATTGGAATTGGCTGTTTGGAAAAAAAAATCTTACTAATTATTAATCTTTCTTGAATGTATGTATAGTTCACATTTATTTCCATGTTTAAGATGAAGTATTTCTGTGTATTTATTGAAAAGTTTTGTGATGTTTTTGTGACCAGAAATATGCCATAGAAACTTAGCTTTTGTTTCTATCAATTTGCCTATGGTAGAATTCATGCCATTATACATCCTTCTACTTAAAGTTGCAGTTGCCAAGAACCTATTGACAGAGTTGAGGACTTACTGTACACACTTGCACACACAGTCTATTGGTCGCATTTTTCTGGACAATTCTGACTAATCTGGATACCTACTGTTGACACCTGGCACTCAAGTCTAGAGTAATTTGAAGTAGGCCTAAGATTCCAAAAGGGAAAAAAATCTCCACATATATTGCAGATTCTTTCCCAGTACTTTGAGAGACCATTGTGTCAAAACATAATTCGACCAGATACTCCAACCAGACTTCATCAACTCCCGTCACTCAACTTTTCCAAACTTCAGCATTCAACAACACTTGGAAGAGAAACACTTCTCTTCTAAGGATCGTATACAAAACCACCTGCTCCTGTTTTTCACTTTCCTTCGCACTTCACAACCTTCTCTCTCTTTGTATCTCTCAAAGACACCAGTTGAAGAGATAAGAAAGTGTGACAGTTCTTTGGGACCCAAGGTCAAAGTCACCTTGAAAAATGTGCAAGGCTACTAAAAATGTAGTAAGGTTTCAAGGAATTCTGACTTAAGTAAAAGTTATGCCCCGAGTACTCCAGATGAGATGATGATGGCTTAAATTAGGGGATGTTGGAGGAGAGGTGAATTTAATGGTCAAATTCAGGATACATTTTGGTGAGAGCCAAAAGAACTTACTAATATATCTGAAGTAAGTAGTTAAGGGAAAGAAGGAATCCAGAGATTAAAAGAAAAAAAATATTGCTCTAAGAGAAACCAAATAAATTATTCAACAACCAAGAAGAAATCCCAGCATTAAGAATTTTAAAACAACCCAAAGATTTGGTAATAGTAAATCTGTTTTATTAAAGCAAGGATTATTTTCCTTAAACTGTGATGTTATCCTAATTGGATACAAGCATTATGCAGAAACATACCAGTGCTACTGTACACAGTAGGCACTGAAGGAATTTTTTTGTAAGAAAAAAACCTGATGGTAATTTGTTTAGCACATAATGCCAAAATACCATACTTCCCTCTTTCTTTCTTGTCCCTCTTGTCCTTAATTTGGCATTGCCAAGCAAGCAAAGGGTAAATATGGTGATTTTCCTGCTTTGTTGAGCCGTCTTTTAGTAGCCTAGACTTATACACAATTATCAACTTTATGCTTTGAAATTTCAGTTCAAAGCATTACCTTACAAAAAGCAATTTAAAAAAACATTACCAGAACCAGATCGTAAGGAGAGTGCTTTAAGACTAGAATATTGATCGGTAGGTAAAAGGGCAGAATGTTTTTCAGGGAACAATACATCAGTCTCTGACATGATTTTTGTTCCATGAATGTCTTTCTCAAGAAAGCAAACCACTTAAGGGGAGAATAAAACACTGGAAAATGCCGATGTTCATATTTCCACGTGTCCTTCAGAATTTTTATTTAAATTTCTAACTTTTTTGGATCATCAAAAGGATATATCTCCTAATAAAAATGAAAGTATAATTCCATTTGGAAACTTTATCACACTTTGTATGTCAAAATGAAGTTAACACAAGAAATTTTTTAAAATAGGGCTTCTCTAAAGCTTAAATGTAGAGTGAGGCAAACAGACCTATAATTTTACAACAGATGGAAACCCAGAACATCCCCCAGGATAACTAAAACTGAATTTTATGTTATATTTTATGTCTGTGACATCTAACCAATATAGATTGATGGCTAAGGTTTTTCTACTAATTGTTTTTTCATATCTTCCCTTTCCAACATACAAATTTTACAATTCACTGTTTCTCTTAATCCTGTGGATAAACATTCCAGAATGTATGTGATTTTTATAGTTTGCTCTGTCATTTGTAATCTTTTAAAAAAGTTTTTTTTTAATTTATTTTTAGAAAGAGGGGAAGGGAGGGAGAAAGAGAGGGACAGAAACATTGATGTGTAATAAATATACCAATAGGCTGCTTATCACATGCCCCCAACTGGGGACCTGGACTGCAACCCAGGCATGTGCCCTGAGTGGGAACCAAGCTAGTGACCTTTCAGTTTGTAGACTGGCACTCAGTCCACTGAGCCACACCAGCCAGGGCTCATTTGCAGTCTTAAGTGCGTGCATATGTTGTCTACTATTTAATCAAAACAGAAAATAATAAATAATTATCAATTCATGGAACCCAACATACATACTCTGACACAAGAAAAAAAAAAACAAGTTGTCACTAATAAAACGTTTATTTTACATTAAAATTTTCAAAAATACATTTGTGAAGTTACCCCTCTACTAGGCCTTAAGATAGCCTTTACAAAGAGTTTGCAAAATTGCTTTCTCTTAACTATTAAAGTACATAGATTTAAAAGGTTTTTAGGGAAAAAAATGTTAATTCATGGTCAACAGTTGAAGAATTAGTAACATTATATCTGCAGGACACCTTAGAAGAATATATCTTAAAAACATGTAGAGTGAAAAGCTATATTTTCTTTTCAGAAAGCTTTACTCTTCAATGGTGTTTACTAAGAAATGTACACTGCATATCACACTAACAATGACCTTCTCAAAGTTTATCTATTAGCCTTGCAAATCAATCAGCCCACACAGAAGAAAACAGGAAATTGTTTTCCAATACACACTAACTTCTTAAGTTTCCTGATAGTATGAAAATAAAAATTTAGTCCATTCCAATTAAAAATACAAATTATCGATATTAAAGATAAGATAGTACTGAATTATTTTTAACAACACAAAAGTTCAAGCATTCCAGAAGCATAAACTGTGTTATTAAAAAAAAGATAATATATTGATCTAACCAATGCCTCAGAGAAATTTGGAATATTTACATATGTTATAACACTGTAGAAATCTTTGGTGGTGACACATGGAGTAAATTCCCTGAAAACACTTTAACAATTTTGTTCCATCGATCTGTGTAGTCAAGTATTTATCATTAGTAATGCTGGCAGTATCACTTGCTAGCCAAATCCACATGTATAGTAAAGTGTGTGGAGGAACTCTTATGCAGGACTTAGGTGGGTTTATATAATTAAACACTTAGCAATCAAGCTTATCTCTGGCTCATTTTTTATACCAGAAAAAATATGGTAAATCAAAGAATAGAACAATTCTTACTTCCAAGTAAACTCTGGAAATAGTTAACATTATTGAACAAGTTGAAAGCGTATATGATAAAAGGGCTACGATTTCTGCATAAACTTTACCAGCTACCAAAATAGGCCTGTGCAGCATCTGATGCCCATTCACCAGGTGGTGGTAGTGGGGAAAGCAAGGCACTGTGGTCTGGGGGCAAATTTACCTCTTTTAAAAGCTGCAGACTCAAAAGGATAGAAACAAAAAAAGACCTGCTGTACCTTAAAGGAAACTGAAAGGCGTGAGCTTATTATACAAAGTTCGAAGGAAAGGGCATGCTAAAACACATGAGAAAAGAAGCAAAATTTAAGAAACGTAAGAAAAGGAGAATAAGAAAATGACAGAACAGCAAAATGATATCACTGTATATAAGGATATAAGCAGCACAATGTATCAGAGGAAGCACTGTACGTGTGAAGAGATTAATTAAACAGAAGGACTTGCATTACCTCTTGGAAACTGGTGTTGTCTTTGATTAAATGTTTTGATTCTAGAAGTGTGGAGGGGATTCATAATTCTTCCAATTTAGAGATGAGTTCACTATGATTAAAGAACAGGTATGATAATGAAATTAGATTTGAAAATGATATAATGGTGCAAATCAGCCCCCACAGGTAATGTTTTTGATACAAAGTCACTCTCATGACATTGTCAGGCAATTTGAGATGACACTGCCTTCACTCAGAAAAGACAAACATGGCATAGCATTTATACTGATAAGTCTAGGACTATGCAGTATAAATAAAACTCTTTCAAAGTTTATACTCAGAATTCATGGGAGTTTTGAACACGAATTAAAGAGTCTTTCCAGAAACTAAGAGGCTAAAAATTAGTAAAGTAGATGGATGTACTCATAGAAATAAGCTGGGAGAAAAGAAACTGAAATGAATTTTTACTTGGTGTTACATATTAAGAATGTGAGGTAATCTAGAAAATAGTTTAAGACTTGTATCAAGAGAAATGTCTGAATTACACTAAGGTGCTCCTGAGTAAATATTCTGTTCTTTCCCACCACTCTGAGGAGGTCCTGAATATACACTGGCAGCTGGCTTCATTTCTTAAAAGGTAGAAAAGTCAAAGATCTTACAAATCTTTCTCACTGTTTTTACTTTTGGACAAACAAGTAGATTTATCAAGTAGATCACCTAGAGAAGTATAAATGTACAACTTTCATTACTGATTACTAAAACCATCACCAAATATACTGACTTATAGTTCATAATGCATAGCTATCAATGCAACTAAAAATGCCTCAGTCTAGTAATTCAAAAATATCTTGGATTAAAAATGATATTTCTCTAATATCTATTCTAATGGCTTCTAATATGTGATATTAACAACATCCTCATTTTCCATTGGCAACTCTCTTCAGGAAATTATTCCAGCCAGAAAAGAAGTGATCCAAGTTATTCTAGTTAATGCCAGATTTATAAATCAGCAGCACATGTAAGTGCCAAGCTTGTGAACAGACTGGCTGCTGGATATTTTCATGAATTAGAAAAGACCTAAGTGCCATAATGGTCTCTAACTCTATTTCACAAAAGCTACCACTTTTAAAATCTGAGAATGTAACCAGTGTTAATAAAAACATGCTGAGTTCAACTACAATGCACAGCCAAATACAGAAAACTGGTTAATGATTTAAATAATTTCTTATCTGTAAAGAAGATAATTAAAAAGAGTTAGAACCAAACAATTAGCTATATTTTTATACTATTAAAATCAAGCAAATTTAACAAATGAAACCCACAGGAAAAGAGATGATGTAATTCAAGGCATAAATTTGATTTGTCAGAATATGACAAATAATAAAGATAGTGTCCGTAAAACTTAAAACGTACAGTCATAAAATAAGTAAACAATTTTCAAGTGTGCAAAACTAAGTCACGAACAAAAGTGCTGTGTGGATACCTGGTTTTCAAATATTTGTTTTGAAAACTTTCAGCTGATGGTGGAAAAACTATAAAGTATTAAAAAAGTAAAAATTTAAAGAATATATAAAACAACTTTATCTCACATTATGCCCTGTGCTATCACTGCTGCATTAGAGGCCTATTTAATTACTATCCTCATGTGATAGCTGTAACATAAATGGAGGTAAACAACACAATAACATAAAGACTGATGGATCTTGAACCATAAAAAGACTCTTTTCAAGTATACTGTGGGTTTGTGCTTCCTCTTACACCCCAGGCACTCTATGTTTTTGATGAATTTGAAAATAGATAACACAGTTTTCTATTATTTCTGATATATATATACACACACATACATATTTTGCATAACTACCTTTAGTAGTCAACATTTGAAAGCAATTGTTAAAGAAATAAAAAAGTATTTAAATTAATGAAAATAAACCCTATCACCGCCACAATTTAAGGAATTATTTTAGTGCACAAATCCTGAATGTATGATGTTAGGAAAAAAAAGTTGGTATTTTAGCATAATTTGTCTTCAGATACTTGAAGTGTACACAACTAAAAATACACCTGTGGTCTCTTCTTCACTCTATATTTTAGTGACCCATACCGCACCTGCAGAGAGAAATGGGTTATTATTACAAATTAGATGATTACTTTTTAAAATTATGTAAGATTTAATAGTTCATACAGTAATACTTTCTAAAAGAATCCATTATCCTAGAAGTGTGTACTCATAAGACAACTCTGTATACTAAAAAATATGGTTGGTTCCATATTGGATATATGCTACAGATTATTATCTTTAATAACAGAAATACTAACTGTTATTACTTATGCTTTGCTTGGTACATTGCTCAGAGTAATTAATCTGAGGCCATTTGTTGGAATCATCCACTGTTTTCTGGGCACAAAGACAATACATAATTAATTATAAATAAACTTGTACTATTTAATCCTCATGTAGGATTGGTTCAAAGCAAAACTATGTAGTTAATTCTTTTTTGCTTTCTTTGCTTTTGAGTAGGGCTGGCACTGGGTACTCATGGCAGCCCTGTCATTTGCTATGCAAGACTACCCTGTCTACGTATAGTGGGAGACTAGGAATTCACCATCTTTAACATTTTCAGAGATCCTAATATATCTGATCTGAATAAAGAGTTTTAAATATAACTGTGGGTCTACCATTCCAAACCTTCATTTATGGACCTTTAATATCCTGAATGATAGTGCAGCAGGGAAATCCTTTAATATTAATCATTAGGAAAACAACTCTGTAATTGACTAACCTCTTTGCGGCCTTTCACGGTTTTCACAGACTTCATGCTTTGTGATCTTCGAAGCCCTTTGTGTGTTAACATCTCATCATCTGAATATGGCCCACTCGCCTCTTCATCTGTTTTCTCATCTCCGTCTTTCAGTGGAATTCCATAGTCTAAATGAATCGTCAAAACCAGCATGTTGTGGTAAAAAGATACCCGTCAGTACTGCCTCTTAACTCTGCCTATCTTTGCATGGGCTGCATTTACCCGGTTACCCCTCTCCCTTGCTCATCTGTAATGCGCTCCCTACCCTCCATCATTAATCTTTGTCCCTTTGCACTGCTCTAAATGAGGCTCACAGCCATTTCTCCCAGGAAGTTTTCCCTGGCCATTCCTTTTTACTATGCATTTTTCAGTAGGTAACACATTCATCTTGTTAAAAAAAAATCGAAGAATAAAAATAGATACATAATGAAAAGTCTCTTCCTGCCTTTTTTCCCTTTTAGTGATGTTTAAATAACTTAAGCAATTGTGTGTTTTAGTCTGTCATTTGCACCTTTGACTTTAATCAGGAATTAAGGGTTTTCTCCACTCCATGTGTCAAACCTTTTGTCAAGAGTGGGAATGGTAGGGTGAACTTATGGAATCCTGTAAGACACAAAAGAGCTAGAATTTTGGGCAAGTGAGGTTCACTGGGGGCAGGTGATACTTGTTAAACCAACACCTCTACAGTTCCTGAGATAAAACACAGCCAGACAGGCTACAATAATCAGAACCACCACAGGCTATGATAACAGATGCTAGTCAAAGAAAAGAGGCAGCATCAGGAAGGGCAGTAAGAGATTGGGCTGGTGTGCTAATAGGCTGCTCTGTGTAGCTACAAAGACCTAATATTAGCAAATATGCAAACGTCCAGGCAGTCAGGCTGATTATTGTCAGGAAGCCTGAGAGCATCCTGACATTGGGATTCAGGGAACGGAACGTTCCTATTCTTGAAGCAGACGTTCTCGAAATTTAGCCAATTATTAGTCACCTGGGGAACTTGTTAGTTAATACAGAGATTGCTGGGCCTGAGGTGAGCCCAGGATCTACGTTTCTAACAAGTTCCCCGGTGCTGTTTACGCTATTGGTCTAGGGCCTACACCTTAAAACCCACTGCCTGGATGGAGCAAAAGAGGGGCCCAAGTCTAACGCAGCCGGAGTCTAGGTAGGTTATAAACATAGAGGTATGGCTGCAAGTTCCTCTTAAGTTTCATATCTCCTATTTAAAAGGAACATAAATACCTGAATCTTTTTTAAAAAAGATTTTTATTTATTTTTAGACAGAGAAGAAGGAAAAGAGAAAGAGAGGGAGAGAAACATCAATGTGTGCTTGCCTCTTGCATGTCCTCAACTGGGGACCTGGCTCACAACCCAGGTGTGTGCCCTGATTGGGAATCGAACCGGCAACCCTCTGGTTCACAGGCTGGCTCTCAATCCACTGAGCCACACCAGCCAGGTCTAAATACCTGAATCTTATGGTGAGACAAAAGTAGCAGATTTTCCAGGATCAGAAGAGGAAAAAAATGGACTTCTTTCATGTGAAGAAAAATATACTAAATAAATGTTCATTAATCTGCTCTCCCAGGACACGTGTAACTTGAAGACTCACTAAGCCAACCACAGACAGCTGTTAACAAGCTTCTTAGTCTCATAGTAAGATAAACATCTCTGTAAAATAAGCAGTACATAACAAGATAAACATTTTTGTATATTAAGGTAGTACAGTTTTATGCTGCCAGATTTCTAGGCTAGAAATTAGGAAGGATTCAAGAGTAGAATCACTCATTACTGAGGCCAAGATCCTTCGTTTTCATGCAGCAGTCCAAGGAAGTGTGTTCCAGGGAGAAGTGGCAGCAGGTGCAAAGGTGGTGGGGCGGGGGGGGGGGGGGG